>WBMZ01013524.1:0-30000 GCA_013400975.1 Atrichornis clamosus | reverse complement strand
CATACATACGAAAAAAGCAAAAGCAAAGGTCTAACAAAAATAACTTGATTTGCCAAGCTAGTTTTGCAGTTTTTACAAGACGACCCTAATATTCACAATATGAATGTATTCATGGGTTTTACATAATGACTTTTATCAGGAAACTGGATTCTGCTTCTTAAATCTAATTGCCAAGTGAAGAGTAACAGAAGAGAAGAAGCAGATTACCTTATCAAATTTGCAGCTCTTGAATATACAGTGCTATAATATAGTGTCTACCCACATAATTTTTCTACTTCAGCATCAAAGAGGCAAGGCATTATTTTACTATTGAACTTGCTCAAACTTTAAATTAGGACATTTAAAGTTAGCGGATAGTCATGTTTATAAGTATTGTCAATATATAAAAACATACAGTATTTCCCAGACCTTCTATCCAAAGACCCAAGCCTGCCTTATCCTTCATATAAGGTGGGTTCTGATATCCATTGTATCCTTGTACCCTGATCAACAAGGCTTTTCAGGTCAGCTAGAGTTGTTTCAGTACAACGGATGGAAGAATAAATTATATACAAATGATCTTATTCTTGGCTAGGCTGCATCCTAATCATTCATTCTTGTTCAGAGCAGACACAAAGAGCATGTTAAATGCTACCAAATCACACCACTCCTCTTAAATTCAGCAGCTACGGAACATGAGATTCATTTTTGCATTTATTTTTATCCAGATGTTAACATACAGCTCAAGGCAGAGAACACCCAGAATCTGGAACAAAGGTGTGCAGCAGTTTGCGAAGGTAAATCAGAGCTTGCTTTAATTCAAACAGTTTGGAATTACCATAATAAATGAACCGTGCACTCTGGATATTTACCACGGGGGCTGGCTGCTGTGTTGCCCCACTGTTAACACTGTGACAGCTCTGAGTTACCCACATCACATTAGCTCAGATCCATCACATCTCCGTGCTGGAATGTGGCTCCTCTGCCACTGGGCCAAATGCTGCTCTCTGTAACTCATTAACTCAGGCTTTAGTGCAGTGCAAATGCAAGCAGCAGGACACTCTGGTTTGCTCTTCTCTGGCTTTGCATGGGTGAGCTCTGGTTCTGCTTTACCACACTGCAAAATTCGGAGCAATCTTCCAGGTTGCACCGACTTCCAGCTGGAAAGGGCACACAGTGCTTTCCGTGGGTGTCCATGCTCTACATTACATGCTACCTAGGTTTCTGTGGATCTTTGTTATCCTACCAACACTATATAGGGCTAGGCATTATCAAAAGTCACTAATTTTTCTTGTTCTGGCTTCAGGAAGATGAGGAGAACTGACTTACTCTGCTGGATTCCTGCAGTGGTAAGTATTCATCAGCCATCTCCTGGTCTTGAGCTGAGCTTTGAGCTTCTCTTGGGTTTCCTTATACTTAAGGAACACAGTATTTTCCAGGCTGTCCTGGAGAATGACCTTCTCAATACAATGAAAGCCCAAGAATTCTCGATGGGGAGGATCTGTCTCACATTCTATCTCACACCTACCCTTAGCATCAGTTCAGCAGAGCATAAGCCTTGGGCTCACACTGCAAGAAAAACAGTCATTATTAAGCCCTATTTGTAGGTATTTAAGATTGAAAGAGAAGCCAGAGTTAGAGTGAGGAAACAGACCGATTTTTTTTTTAAATGCCTTTGATATATTGATGTAAAAGCAGGTTCTCATATAATCATAGAATGGTTTGGGTGGGAAGGGACTTTAAAGATACTGTAGTTCCAACCTCCCACCCACAGGAAGCGATGCCATCCCCTAGACCAGGTCTTAGCTAAAGCAATTTTTTTTTCCTATTTTGGGAGGAAGTACATCAGTATGTAGGTACATTTAGCAATTTCAATCCTGTGTTGAACTTTGGCTCTATACTCAAGGCCTGAGCATTCACAGCTCTTGGTGAAGTTCCTCATTTTTTGACACAGGAGAGTTTGAAGGTAGGGAGCTGTGTTCTCTTGGGTCAGATGTGCTGTTTCCAGCATTCTCACAAAAGAATGCAAAAAATTACACCTAAGCTCAACTCAAGCACATGAGTAACACCAGGGGATTACTCAGTGTCTGATTTCAAGACTTTGAATCACTGAGGCCTTAATTACCACAATGGCAACTGCAAAATGTCACAGCCCCAACCACCGTTGTGTCCACACAATGCTGCTCTTTTCTCTCCCCTGTTAAGAATAGATTTGCTCATTCATATTGCAAATAAAGAAACATCTTTAGGCCGCAATCTGCAAACAGTGAAGTCATTAAACAACTGACTTCAGTTCACATGAGCAACGTTACTTGCCTGAATAGTAAAAGCAAAACCAGAGCCTTGGTGAGCAACCCACCGTGATCCCAGGGCGACAGCACCGCCGCCGATGGTTTGCATGTTCAAGAAAGACACAAATGGAGACATTAATGCGTAGGTGTCCAGAAAAATGGGTGCATGGGTGTTAACTCATAATAAATATCATTGAATATTTTTACCCAATAAACTAGCCAGCAAATATTATACTGTTTTGAAGCACATGATGAAGAAGTCTCCTTTTACACCAGCTCTAAATGAGATACGAGCCTTTGGACATGTAAGTGACAAATAATGCAGCTATGAGAATCTGCAAATCCTGTACAGTGCATGTGCAGTCCACTGGCTCTAGATATACATCCACAATCTGGAGTTGTGCAGCCTGAAATAAACACAGCTGTGTTTATCTGAATGTGTGATCCCATGTACATGGGAGAAAGTTCAAATAAATGCACTCTGTGCGACGATGCTGTAAATGCAGCAAGTGCATTTGTCAGATGTGTGATGATGCAATCTCTTAAACAAACAGACTGAGCTGTTTGTTTGACTTCTGAGCTACAGAGACATAAAAATATATGTACATTAATCAAAGCCAATAAAATGAAATCCAAAACAGCTATAAGATCTTAATTGAACCTTAGCTGAAAATTCATTTGTTGTCCTTATACCCAGAATAAACAAGTTCTGTGCATTGGTATCAAGTTTTAGACAGTAAGAGACTAAGGGTATAGATAACCATCACTTCTGCGTTTAGAGGACCAATCTGGTTTTTTCCTAAGATGGCCCATTGTCTAAGACTAACTCTAGAAATTCATAGAATCATAGAATGGCTTGGGTTGGAAGAAACCTTAAAAGCAATCTCATTTCAGGCACCTTCACTAGACCATGCTCCAAACCCTGTCCAACCTGGCCTTGAACACCCCCAGGGATGGGGCACCCACAACATCTCAGGGAAACCCCTATCAGTGCCTCACCACCCTCTGAGTAAAGAATTTCTTCCTAAGAAGAAGAAATGGCGGGACATCCCCAACTTTTAATCTCATCAACCAGAGCGATAGCTCTATTTTACAGCTAAAATATCTTTATTTGGGATGTGTGGTCTGCTCAGTCCTCAAAAGAAAAAATAATGTAGAGGAATCAGTTTCTGATGAGCTGAGGAATATGTGAAGGAAAAAGAAAAACTGAATGAATGTAGATGCTATCAAAGCTGTTGTTTTACTCAGAGTTAACATTGGCTCAGCGTTTCACTACAAACTCATTCAGAACAGCAAGTTACTGGAAAAAATCCTCCACTTGAGAAATATGCAATAGTTCCTGATGAGTCAGAAGTTGGAAGTAGGGACACCACTACACACTATTAAAAAGTCCTACTTTCCAATGCTGTCTGACTGCTCTGCAACCCAAAATAACATCACTGCAGAAGCACTGTGAAGCTTTTTTCATTTGTCTTAAGCACATTCCCTTGGAAAACACAAGCTGCACAAATGGTCTTAAGAGTGGTTACTGTGGAATTAGACCATCAAATTTCTTGACTTATGTGCTTTAAAATCTTGCCCAAAAGATGGCACTAACATTGTTTTTAGTAACATATATTGGATATAGATTTAATTCTTCCCCCATGTAAAAGGCATCTCCAAAATGGTCACAAATATATGTTGGAAGAACGTGCTTAATATGCACTACTATGCCAGCTGACAATTGCTGTGTAGGAATTCAGCTTCCCTCTCGTTAGGATCATCAGACACTACACAGAAACTATTGCTGGACCAGCAGATTGACTGTCAAACCACAGAAACCCTGAGCTATGAAACCTTCATCCCAACCAGGACTATTTAAATGTATGTAATATGCCATACAATATACCAGAATGGTATCATACATTTAAATCATGCACTATTAAATCTCTTGCAAAGTATGCTAAGACTAGATCAACTTCATTGAACAATTTATATCTCATTTAAAATATTCAAAGAAGTATTACACTATTGAATTTTATTATCAGTAATTTATTTCAGCGTTTAAAATATTTAAATTACACACCTTATAAGGGATGGCAAATAATCTGCGTGTCTCCTCAAGCAGTGGAAACACCTATTTACAATACTTTCAGGGTTTATATAAATGGCTATTTTGAGTATGTGCAGAGACCATATTTCTTCTTTTCACTAACCAGATCATGTCAAGGGCCTTGAAGAAGGTGGGCCCCAAAAGAGCCAAAAATTTGCTGTTGATTTGACAAGAATAGAGCATTTGACAGGCAGAAGGCTTAAGTGGGGCTACTATAATTTACAGCGGCACCAGAGAGAAAAATCCTGCTGGCTTCAGTTTTGCTGTCACTGAGGCCAGCAGAAGGAAGATGTCCCAGCCTTCAGCACTGCAAGCTTCTTCTGAACATCTGGTGGTTTTTATTTCCATGTCATGCTCCTTCTATAATAGCAAAACTCATAAAAACCCCTCAGGCACGTTCTAAAACTGTGATAAAGCTGAACACTAGCTAAAATCAGAGCAAGTGACATATGAAAGTAAGGGGACAAATGGGTCAGTGTGAGAGGTATGACCAAATTATTGTCAACTCTTTTGCTAGCACTGTAATGAAGGATAAACTTGAGGAGTAGAAAGGAGAAAGTTTGAAGAAAGAGCTTGGAAACTGATTATAAAGGCAACAGAAAAATGAAAGTGAAAAGTAAAGGAAGGCAATGCCACAGTAGGTCTTGAATGAGAAGTCCAGCAGCTTATGCCCTATGGAGTTAACACAAGGGAGTTATGGGAGCCAGGAGGGAGCAGGGACTTGTTGAAACTGTGTAGGAAAGTGGCAGGAGAGGAGGTAAATGGAGAGTGATGTGCTGGGATGGGAATGCCATCCTGGCAGAGAAGCCAAAGGGAGTTGGAGCAATGCAGGGAAAGGGGTACATGGCCTGGAGGCCCAGCAGGAAAATGGGGAAGCAGTGGGGTGGAGAGAGGTCAGAAGTGAAGAAATTGCTCCAGTTGGTGTGAGGATAACAGAGAGGAGAGCCAGCAGGACCTGCTGGGCTTCTCTTTGTGGGAGACATGTGGCAGCTCCAATCTGGGGATTGTGCACTTGCTTATGTGGAATTTAGCCCCAAAATGTGGAAGAGAGCAAGCATGACTCACAGTGACATGATGTATGTAGAGCTTTTCACTCCAAAAAGATGTACCACAAGTGAAGAGGGTGAGGAATTGCAGGAGCTGCCCCAAAGCACATTTAATACTTAACACCACTTCCTAACAAAGTCAAAGTAATTTATGTCCCCAGCCTGCTGCTCTTCTGCTGACAAACCCCTCCTGAAGTCAGCTAGTTAAAGAAAGGCAAAGAAGAGGAAGGTGAGCTTCCTGGGGAGGGCAGCCACTGGCTATTAGTTTTTGTTTCAGTTTTCCAGAGAAACAATCAGGTTTCATTTTAGACCTGCATTTTTGTTGTTGTATCTGAAGCAAACCAGCCTTTATCCCCTCCACCTTTAAACTCTATTTTATTTTGGGGGAGGAATTAGTCAGGGAGAAAAGAGAAGTGAGGACCGATGACTGCACCACAAAATGGTAACAGAGGCATCACAACAAAATCGGGGAATTTACAAAAGGGAAAAATTAGATACAGCTACTGAGACCGCCAACCACAGGTGGGTTCTCTCATATTAATATAAAACCCCTCAGTTAAGAGGAATCAGAAGAGCACGGTACCAATTATTGTAAGCTGCCGTCTCCATTCCCGTTGAGGCTCTGTTCAGTCCACAAGAAAAATCTCACACCGTGTTCGAAGGGCCTGAAAATCCCCAAACGATTGCTGGGAAACTCCCCACCATACCCCTGCACACAGAATTTTGGTGGGTTTTTTTTGTGCTGCAACACATCTGGTCATCTAAATACAACCAGTCGCCTTTGCATAAAAGTAGTGGAGCTCATCTGGTTGCAGCCCCAGCAAGCCATCCTGCAGGAACACACCTGGGGGAAAAACATCTCCTACAATAGGGTGCTGGACCATAACAGGAGTCTGCTGCCCCTTCCACCCCCTCGCTTGATGAATTTTTCAAAAACCAAAGGGAACTGCCATCCTAACAACAGGAACTGGACAATTTGCAGTAGGTGCTACGCATGGTAGTGCTAGTAGCAGCAGGAGCGCCATGAATATGGAAGTGAGGAGCTAACAGGAGGAAGAGACATTTGGACAGAAGTATCTTGCTCAGCTTCTCATAACAAAAACTAGTTTTAAAATCTTCAGCAGTGAAGCAAATGGGTAGGGTGTCACCGGTTCAGCTGAAAACTCACTTGCACCTTATGGTCACCATCTGTGGTGTGGAACGTTTTCAACCTTGACAAAGCAGATTTGTCCGAGGATATTTCCGCTCTTTGAAATAAGAGAATTAGCTGTGGTAAAACCGGAACCCGTGTTGGCACATCTACACTCAGGCGATCTCTGGAAGGAGGGAAAAAAAAAAAAAGTATATCATTGCAACAAGCGTCTGGTTGCCAACCTGTAAAAAATAACACCCCGCCACCCCCGGCCAGCTCCAGCTGTGTCAGTGCTGAGCAACACCAAAGGGCACTGGCTTTTCCTCCTCCTCTTTAAAATATGAAGTGCCTTTTTAAAAGACCATGAGAAGAAAGGCACATGCAGCAGGTGGTCACATCTGTGTCCACCTCCCTCCATCCTGAACAATTTGCTCCCGAGTGCTCCTGGCGAGGAAAAGGATGGAAACCCCGGGTGTGAAAGGAGGGTGAGGGTGGGTGGAAGAGGACAAGGGCGGGCACTCCTGCTCCCACCTCAGGGAGAAACAGAAGATCTTAAAGCCCATGAACTCTTTGCCCTGTTTCTTGCTCTATCTCAGTGTAGCCCCTGCGGGAGAATCCCCCCAGAGCCCAACTCGCTGACAAGCACAAAAATCAACATATGTTGGAGATATGTATGTGCAGCCATGCTCTCTAGCACTGTTGAGATGGAAGTGGCCACAGAAATATAAAACATGGATGGTTTCCTTTTGATTTGCCTTTCATTTGAGAATTCTCCGTTGGCTGTAATTGCACTCATAATACTGCTGCAGTTGTGTATTTTTCAAAGAACTGAGTCAATAATCCAAATGATGGCTCCAGCTCTGGACAGAGCCTTTCATTTCAACTCATTTAACATTTTAATAATTCCTTAAGTGTTGTAAGGTTCCTGTGTTGAGCTCGAGAGCAGAACTGCAGACCCATGGCTCCTCTCTGCTTCTGCTGGGATTTTCCATAGTGACTCCAGACAAATAATTTAATCACCCCAGCCTGCAAAAGGGGGATCAACTGACTTGTTATCTCCAAGGCATATTGTGAGGGCAAATTTGTGCATACAACTGCACATCGTGTTTCTGGGGGAGGCAAAAATTACTTGACCAAATGGATGGATCCAGGAGTGCACCCTAAAGAGAAAATGAAGCTCTGCTTTCCCTGACCACCACCCTGAATGTCACAGATACCTTAAATTTTGGATTTTTGAGGAGGCACAGGGCCAATCACTACCAGAGCTAACCATGAAAAGTTTAATTTCTTCTACCCAGTTTCAATATGTTTTTTTGTCCCCCCCGGATTCTTGAATTATACTTCTTCCTCCGAATTCTCCCATTCCTCCCCATGATGAGGTGGAATCCCAGAGAGCTACACATCAGCAGAGATGAGTAGCATTGTTGGGCTAATTAGAATTCAATTAACACAGTCATATTTAGCCACTTCACTCTCAGTTCTGGTGGGCAATGTCACACGCTCCAGTGACACAGGAAGCACTGTGATGTGAATTAAACATCGTGGGCTACTGGCAACCAGTAGAAACACAGGACGGGGATTGTCTGCCTGCAGAAACCACAAGAAAGGGCTCAGCTCTCACCATCAAGAGCCTCATATGTAACTCTGGCCTTTAAAATGTGTGACAGTGACTCAGAATGAGGAACAAGAGAAAATCTGCCGAAAAAGCAGTTTGTCACGATGTGGGAGTCGTTTCTTGAACAGCTATAACCTCAGTTTCCTGATTCAGCAACTTTGATGCCTATAAATTAAAGAAATAAAGTGAAATGGCACCGTGTTTGCATGGGATGGAGGTAAAACTGGATCCAAAACGAAAATCATTCTGGTGGTCAGAAAATACACTGCAATGTGCCCGGATTCAAGATCGGTGTCAGCAGTGAAGTTTGGGGAACCCTTGTGTCATCATTAAGCTTATCAAAGCCTTAGCAAGAATCAAACATGGGTGAAGTATTGGCCTGATTGAAGTCAGGGTGATACTCCCAGCCTCTCACCACACATTTCTAAAGCACCCAAAGCCCAGCACTGGGGCTGAAAAGCAAAATCAAAATAGAACAGATAAATAATAAATTAAATAACATAAGTTAAAGCCTTCTGGAAATGAAAACTGATTAGCCAGATTTCACAGAGGGTTTCAATTAAGTCTGTTTCTCATTTTTGTTTATCTATATTTAATACTGATAAATAATGTTATTTCATTACAAGTCTCTGATGAGTGTTTCTAGAAAGGGGTAGTTAGGCTTGAAAAAACCTCCATCACCTATGGAATCTGGGTTAGCAAAATGGAAAAAGCACACTTATTTTGCTTCACTAATGATGTTTGCATGTTTCCTTGCACTCTGTTTCTCCTCTGACTTTCCAGTCACTAGAAATGGAGCTCTACCAAGAGTTCCCATCTTCTTCCTGTGTTGAAAATCTGGAATATTGGCTATGTCTGAGCTTAAATGCTGTGCTTGATTTATTCACCCTCGAAGATGAAGAAGGAAGGTCCAAGTAGATCAATCCAAGAGCTTCCCATCTCACAGGGTCCACGTGCCCTTGAGACCTGAGGATGGGCAAGGAGGGGTTCAGCCCTGACCTGTGGTGTGGTTTCCCTCCAGCACTATGTGCCCCCGACACCATCGAAGGCTTCTGTTCACAGAGAAAGGATGACAGTATTAAAAAGCCACTTCCAACATCATTAGGAAACAGTGACCACAACTGGCAAGGCTTTATCCACCCCATGATGACCCTGATCTTACCTATTCTTCCACGGCAAGCAGCAAAACTTCCCTGGTTTCAGCTGCTGGAGATCAGTGCCATGTGCTGGAGGTGGGCAGGGGGAAACCTCATCTGTACATCTGTTCTTTAGTTAAAAATGGTTCAGGTGAAAGGGGACAGGCTGCTAATGGGCACTGGTTTTTTTTACAATGAGGGCAGAAAAACCCGGTTACAGATTGTGTCATCCCTGGAAACGTTCAAGGCCAGGTTGGGTGGGGCTCTGAGCAACCTGGTCTGGTGGAAGGTGTCCCTGTCCATGGCAGGGGGGTGGAACGAGATAATCTTAAGGTTCCTTCCAGCCCAAAGCATTCTGTGATTCTCAGATTCTGTGACTTGCTTTACATGAGGAGACAGAGCTTTACACACCCAAGTGAGTGTTTTGGCTCTGTGCTCCTCCCACAGGTCATCCTCCTGCTCCCGAGCAGTAATTTGACAGCCACGTACCATGACTTCAATAACACAGAAAACAGCATTGCATTTCCTCAAGCAGCTTAACGCTGTTTAATTGTGCTAATTTAACCCAGGTGGTCTCTGCAGCAGCCTTTGCCTTAGGCCTGAAGAGAAGAGGGGAGGGGAAAGCAGTGAATTTGCTACATTTGTGCATGGCAAGAGCTCAGAAACCCCAGTTGGGATGTGAAGAAACACGGTGTAGTATTTGCATGCTTCATAACAGCTCCTGCAGCACCAGGGGAAGGAAAGCATCCTCCTCTCCATGGCAATTCCAGTCAGAGCACTGGGGAACATCCAGGGTGGTTTTAGCTCATAGGATTTTGAGATGGAAAGGATTAGGATTCTCTTTCAGAGACTCATAGAATGGTTTGGGTTGGAAGAGACCGTAAAGCTCATCTCATTCCACCCCTCTGCCATGGACAGGAACACCTTCCACTAGATCAGGTTGCTCCAAGCCCTGTCCAACCTTGCCTGGAACACTCCCAGGGAAGGGGCAGCCACAAATGGGCAATCTGTTCCAGTGCCTCACAGGGAAGAATTTCCTTCTAATATCTAACCTAAACCCACCCTCTTTCAGTTTAAAGCCGTTACTCTTTAATTTCTGAGGAGTCCAGGGGGCCTTCTATTGTGTATTATAACTGTGTTATAACCACCAGCACATCAGAGAGATGCTTTTTCAGAGCAGATGTGTGTGTTACAGTGGAGAGATAGAAATGCTATGCCAGAAGTTTTTTATTTGCATAACCCTACAAGAAGGAAGATGGGTGGCCTTCAGAAGGGTGGCAGGTAGCACTGCCTGGAGCTCTGTGGGGTGGCTGGTGTTGCCAGACCTGCTGCTGCACGAACTCGTGTTGCTGAACCAGGATGACCTTGTTACTCCAAATGGAGCCACTTTTTCTGCCCCCAGATTTTATCCAATTGTCTGTTTGTTTGGCAACCTGAGCAGAGCAGTGTCTCCAGCTGGGCTGCTGGATGTCTGAAAGACTGAGGCTGTCTGAGAGCAGATGGGAATGTTCCCATATTTCTGTCTCCAGCTCTCAGGGACCTGACTGAGACTCGCAGTGCTCAGAATGCTGAAGAAGAGTGCCCAAAAAATGCCATTGCAAATGCAGCTGGAAAGTAATCTTTTTTTATTCACTTTGATTTCTCAGGCTTTTTTTCAGCCTGAAACACAGGTCTGGATCTAGTGATGCACGGAAAAGAAGGGTGTTGGGTGTCTGCTCATGTCTCTCTGTCCTACTTCTCCTGCAAGTAGGACATCTGGGATTTATGGTCACCTTAGTCTGAAGCTTCAATCTCCTGCTGCAGCAAGCGCCCACAGCCCTCAGAGCAGAGGCTGAGCTCCAAGTCAGGCTCTGTGCACTTTGCAACACTGCTAAAATAATTCCTGTGGCAAGAGGAAGGGAAAGCAAAAGGAACTTTGTAATTCAGTGCTGAGAGCGCTCACCAGGACAGGGGAGCTCTAAGCTGTCATTCCTGCTACCTTCAAAAGTAGTATCTTTGTGGTTACTAAAAGTGTGTCTCTCTTGGGAGCAGCTTCCCTCTTTCCCCTGAGATGTCCCTATTCCTAGATGACTGCATTCCCAGCCATGCTCCCTTACTGTTTTCCTGTGCCATTCCAGTTAAAGGCATCATGAGCCGAGCCAGCACCATCCCTGCTCGAGTCCAGGGTAGACAGAAAACTGACTAAAGAAAATTAAGCTCCACCTTGATGTCCCACTTTTCTCAGGCTATGTTTTTGCAACTTTGAAGCAGATGGTATGTCTTAGGTATAGCACTTTGGAGATGCCAAGTGATGTCCTATCTATCAGTGTTTTTATTTAATGAGGAGGGAAATTCTGACTCCTACTTACACTTGGGAAGCTGCAAGAGGGAGACAGGTGTGATGCTATTTCATACTGCTGTGTCATCTACCCAGAGCCCTTAACAGCTATTTTTAATCTGGACACTAAAGGGACTATTAATTAGGAAAACATATCCTGGTGTCTAATACAAATTGTAGAGACTCTAATGGTGTATTAGAGCATCTTAATTTTCTTCAGAGACTGCAATTAGCAGTGAGTTGGTCTGCAGTATGATGATTTCTTTTTTTTTTTAATCTGAGAAAATAAAGGATGCAAATATAGGGCAGCTGAGTCACAAAAGGAGAAGGCTGGGGTTCTGGCCCCAAAGTGCTTTATATGTGTCCAGTCAATACACTTAAAAGTAGACATTTTAATTAAGGTACAACTGAGTGAGAAGGAAAAATGTAAGTAACTGGGGTGTAGTGGATATTTTTTTAACATGGATCAGGTCACAATATTGCACTCAACTGCTCATAAAAAAAGTCTCAGTATTTTGCCATTTACATATAGCCAAATCCTTGGTTTAATATCTCAGCTTCATGTGGCACAATAGTTTCCATTACCTGCACATCAGATCACAGATGTCACAATTTAGGTGGACTTTCACTGTTGAACAGATGCAATTGAACCTTCTTGCTTTGTGGAATTGCAAAGAAGGATGATTACTTTGGTGCAAGATAACTTTATTTTCCTTTTCACAATGAAATCTTTTCCTTTTTTTTCGGAAATCAGACTTGTATTATTACACAGGAAAATGTTTATTAGTGAAACAAACTTCTTCTGTGTACAGACTCGATTATGAAGTCAGTTGAAAGCCAAAAATGCTAATTGAAGATGAAATATTGATCTCTTAAGTGTTCCTCTGAATAAAAAGGTGGGAATTTTTTCCTCCAGAGGAATATGGATGAGGTTCATCCATGTCTTTCTAAGGAAGCTGATGGTGGTGCTGATCTTATTGGGTCTGTACAACCAGCAAGTGGGCAAACTCTTTGCAGTGGCTATTTTTCATAGGAAAAATGTAGCTGAATAGGCAGAAAAAGTAAAGAAAGAAAAAAGGGCCAACAGGAAAACACAAAAAAGTCGTAATCAACTGAAAGCACAGTGTGAAGAGATCATGCAGCTGATGACCTTAAAAACAGCCTTAGCACCAGAATAAATCTCCACTGCCATCACTGACTCTACCTTTCATTTCCTCTGCACAAAGCAGAGGTACAAGGCACTGGGAAGCAAACCAAACACATCAGCCCCTCCTCTGCTGAGGCGGGTGGGAAACCCCCCTCTGCCACACGAATCCTCACAGAGGGGCTCTTGTGGCCGTGTCCTCATCAGAAGGAAGAGGAGAGTTGACTCCACCTGGCCAGCTCATGGCTGGCTGGACACTGGGGCGCCAGTGTCCACCAGGATGTCCAAGCCTGTGGTGCAGCACATGGGGAATGCTGTGGCAGGTTCTCAGGCTTGTCACCACCTCTGTCACTACTTCAGCCCTGTCCCTCTCAACATCCTCACCAACTTCACAGCCATAGAAACAGGTTTATTTTAATTTGGGATGTCTCTAAAATAGATTGTTCATAACTGGCTTCCTTACATTTCTAAATGTGGGCAAGAAAGCTGATGGATGAAGGAGGAAGCGGGATCCATCTGAGGCTGTGCACCCCATTTCCCCTTCCTTTGAAAAAGAGGCGTAAAAACAAGCACATGTGTGGGTGTGATAGAGGCTTTTTCATAGAAATCTCTGACTGACCAGCCCACAACCCACTTCTCCACTGGGAAATCCTGCACTGAGGCTCTGCTGCTGTGTTGGCTCTCTGCAGGATGGAGCTGGAGCAGGACAGCACGACCCAGGCAGCCTGTGGAGCCATGCTCTCATTTTGGAAACTTGGAAAGGTGATTATGGATAAGCTGGCGGATTTTGGCCGGAACCAGAAGATCTCAGGGACACTGAAAGAGGTTTAAGTAGCTGAACGTCAGCAGTTCCTGCAGCCTGGTCCTGGGGTGGGGGAATAGCCCCCCATATTTCATGAATGCTTGTGAAGACATAGCTTAGGCTCAGAGGCTTGGTATTGTGTTTTAAATTAATTCTCTGGCCTATACCTTCATCTGCCACGGTACAAATGAACATTACAGGCTGAACATTAGATATTTATGTTCATCTAACAATCTGTAATAAGCTATCGGGGCAGATTTTGACATGTACATTGAAGTTATTGCTTTTTTATCAATATCACGGTACATTTGTCAGCAGAGAATAATAATTGTATTGCTATGTATATAACTGATCTTGTAGTGTGACAGTCTCTACACTGTGCACAAATTGAATACATTTCATCTTAAATACAAGGCTATTAATTAAAATCAGGCAGAAATAGAGAATTTTAAACCACCAAGAATGGAGCATCTCTGAGCAGCGTCTTCTCCAGTATCTTCTCTCATAAATAGCTTGAATCCTTACACAACCACCTACTTGTTCATTTACTTGTTTGTTACAGGATGCCAGAGGAAATGCAAGGTTAGAGGACTGAAATCAAGAGCACAAGAGGTAGGACAAGGCTGCTTAAAAGGATGAGAGCATATTTCTGGATTTCAGCAGGCATCAAGCAGCATCTGCTGTGTTTGTGGCAGCAAGAGGAGCTTTCGTTCCGTCCCTTGCTTTTCACACACCAGTAACTCAGACAAATGCACTGCATATGTGGACACAGGTAGTCATCTGCACTTTTCACAAGTGTCCAGCCAACTCTGAATTTTAATTACTTCTAACTTCTATATTAATTTCCTTCCAACCTGGCTGCTTTTTCTACAGCCAATGCTGGGCTAAAGATGAGGCTAGGTTTCAGAAATAGTAAGTTTAAAGCAAGAAATACTTTTCAAATGCTAAGTCTTATCTCACATGCACTAGAATACACAGGATATTATGCACACAGAAGAAAAAAAACCCTTACGTGAGCCAGAAACAGCACTGAAGATCCGAGAAGGATTTCTCTGCCAGAGTTTAATGGAGATCATAAGAGAGAGAATGAGTCAGACTGTATTTAAAAACTAATTGCCCATTATCCAGGTGTGATGATGGCTGATGTTAAGATGTTCAGGTTACCAAAGCAGTGAAATGTGGTTATTTTTATCAACTGACCAAAGTGTAACAAAACTGTAGCAAAAATTCCCTGGGAGAAGCTGCAGTCATCAATGTCACCTCTTCTGGCGGAGTTTAAAGAAGAGGAAAATGAGCTGTAGCTTACACCAGAGTAAAAGTCAGCGTTGAGGAGTTAAGATTTTTTTATGGCATAAAAAATCTCTAGGCCACAGCACAAAATAAGGCAAAATGAACTCTGGTAAGAACAAGACCCTGTGGTATAGGATGAGAGGCCAGGCACTAGAGAAACTCTAGCCTTGTAATCAGCTAAAGGCTTAGATTTCATATTAGAGTTAAAAGTTAAGATGCAATTTCAGTATTAAGACCATAGAAAGGGCAAAAAAATTTTGGAGGTAACTGCCAGTCATCTTACCAAACTTATCAGGATTTTCTGTTCGAAACAGGAGATGGACCTCCATGAAAACATTCCTGAAACTTCAGCAATTTTGACAATGAGGAATAAGGCAGTGCACAGGGCAAAAAGGGGTGGGGAGAGCAGGACCAACATCCAGAGAGGATGCTCCTCCATTGGATGTACCAAACCACAACACTGTCAAGGTAGGTGTTTCTTTTCTATTTGTTTAAATATCTTACCATGGTACTTTTCACCATAAACATAAATTTCCTTTCCCCTTAATAGTTTTGCTCATTTTAGATGTAATCTCATGATTTGCAAAATTTCCTTCTTGCCTCGGAAAGGGTGCTAAGGGAAAATGGTTGACTTTTCTCAGGTTTGAGTGTGTAGATAAAGTGATGTTTATTAATTTTAGAAGCATCTCTTGTTATCAGAACCCACCCACCTCTGCTTCCAACAATACCTGTCAGAACAGTTCTGTGACATGAGCCCAAACCTTTGCAGTTAGAAGCATGTTGGTTCCTACTGCAACAAGTTTTCCATTTTCTGACAACAATACCACAGGCAGCAGTTGGAATAGTTTGCTAGAGAGAGGCAGATTTTTCTGCCTTTTCATTCCCATGCACAGATGGAGACAAGACAAGGCCTGGTTTAGCTTTTAAACATGACAGTGTAGCTAAAGTTGCTTTCCAGCTTAAATTGCCTGTATCTCCTCTACATATTCTTCATATTCCAGTACCTAAAGGGGCTCCAAGGGAGATGGAGAGGGACTTTGGACAAGGGCCTGGAATGACAGGAGAAGGGGTAATGGCTTCCCACTGCCAGAGGGCAGGGATAGATGGGATATTGGGAAGAAATTCCTCCCTGTGAGGGAGGTGAGGCCCTGGCACAGGTTGCCCAGAGAAGCTGTGGCTGCCCCATCCCTGGAAGTGTCCAAGGCCAGGTTGGAGGGGCTTGGAGCACCCTGGGATAGTGGGAGGTGTCCCTGCCCATGGCAGGGGGTGGAATGAAATGGACTTTAAGGTCCCTTCCAACCCAAACCAATCTGGGATTCTGCAATTCTATGACAATGATGTGACCATGTTTCTATATCACCCAGCAATATATTATGCATTAATAATGTAGTCATTCACAAAACACTCTTTAGTTTACCATGCCAAAAAAAAAAAAAAAATCCATGACAAGTATAATCTAGGAAAGATCTCCTTCCACTGAC
Organism: Atrichornis clamosus; assembly: GCA_013400975.1. Classification (NCBI taxonomy): domain Eukaryota; kingdom Metazoa; phylum Chordata; class Aves; order Passeriformes; family Menuridae; genus Atrichornis; species Atrichornis clamosus. The sequence continues at coordinate 13,675 of WBMZ01013524.1, read as the reverse complement.
AACTCTGTAAACAGCCATGTGTAACTTTTTCCAGGAATGACTCAAAAGATCACTTGCTAAGTCACTGGCTGGTACAAAATAGATGCCATTAGGTAAAACTCATACCAGTGAGCTCCAAAAGGGCACAATGTTGAAGAGCACTGTGGGCTTTGCTTTGAAAACATTCTTTCCCACACACCTGCTAGGCTGGCACAGCTGAATTTTCCCATTCTTGTCAAATCTTTCCCATTTAAGATGAGTAATAGAGCCAGATTTCTGAAGTAATACACCACTTAGTGTCATTTTCCCCGGTAAAGTTCCTCTATAACACTTTTATTTGCAAAGGTTACTATGACAGCTGCTTGGCTGAATATATTTTCAAATTGGGTATTTATGTTCTTCCATAGCTATTTGAGTTCTTCTTTTGCTTCATGTGTTGTATCTAAAATAAAAGTTTTATCAAATTTGGAATGTGATTCATTATTTAATTTATCAGGATCATACTGTTTAATTGCTATAATTCACCTCATCTTCTACCTTTAATCTTTAATTGACTGCAGTTTTATTTGCTGCACTTTTTTCATATTTTCTTAATTGACTGAGCTGTGACAGCTTCTTTTGAAACACCAAGCAGAAAAGACAAAGTGTTTTCATAGATTTTGAGGCCATCACAGTTCTCCAGCCTCCCGTCCTGTGTGAGGTGGATCAGACATTTACACAATCCACCGCAATTTTGAGTTATTGAGTCTGCAGCTCAGTCACTTGTGGCTGAGTTGGAACATATCTTCTAGGAAGTTTTCCAATTTCAAAGACTTCAAGTGACAAAAATTATCCCACATCCCATGTGCAGTATCCAAATGTTAAATTGTTCTAACAGCTGAATTATGTGCAATCTTAAAAATTTACACCTCATTTCTGATATAACTTTTTCAGCTTGAGTTTATAGACAGACGACCATTTTCTGCCTATATCTTTCTTGTGATTAAAAGGAATTGTGAAATTGTGTATCTTCTCTGATTTATTTAATGGGCTTAAATGCAGGCTGAAATAAGTGGTACATAACTGCAACTGGATTTTTACAGAGATAATTTAAGGGCTCACTGGACAGTTGTGAAGGCAGTTAGTGAACATGCAGCTGGGTTTAAATATCTGTATAAATATATGTATGAGGGTTATATAGTGATATATAGATGCTACAGGTGTGGAGAAGGGACTAGACACCCAAGTTGGGAATTTCTCTAGGAAATCTCCTATACCAACACAGCTGTTTAAAGGTTAGTGAGTGCAGGGCATGATTAAATTACTGTCTCTGCTTCCTTCCTCTTCTTCATCTTCTTGTAGGCATCTCGGAAATTGGTCTCAGGTCCCAGATGGATAAGGTGAATACTTCAGGTGTTTCTTAAATATACAGGGAAGAGCAGGTTACGAGAACTACAGGCTGGGAGGTTTCAGGGAGTGAGGGAAATTACCAGACACTTCATGAAAAGTTTTTTGTTTTTTTTTTTTAAAGATTTTCCTTAGTAGCTTGGCAACATGTAATTCTCTAGTCTCCCGAACCCTGTCATCTAAGTTATGTTAGGACTCAAGCAGCTCGCAGACTGTAAACAGGAGAGATTAGTCATCCTCAGATCCCCAGCAGTACCATTTTGGAAAGAGGGAGAGTGGTTCCTGCACTACCCCGCGCTGTTTACATTGGGGTAGCAGCAGGGAAGAACATGGGAAAGTCAGATATAAATGGCACTTTAGAAAAGAAATTGAAAACATTTGCCAGCACTGCACCCTACTACGTAATAGCTCCTGAGTGGTGCTCGGCAGTGTCTCACAGATGCCCTTCAGTAGGATGAACCCGAGCATCACAGTCTAGTTAGCAGGAGACAGTCTGCTGCTCTGTTTGAGATGAATTCCCTCCTCACCATGGTGACCAAGAGAGTTATATCTGATCTGCTATTCTGGCAAGGTCCTCCATCACTTCTCTGTCTTCTCATCGCAAGCCTCCTCATCGGCGTTTTCCAAGAAACCTCAATCACTGTACCTGACAGAGCCGGACTTCCTTCCAGCAAATAAACACAAGGGCCCAACACTGTCTTTGGGAAAACATGTTCTTCCCTTCTGGAAGGTTTCCAAAGGGCAGGCTGTCCCAGCAAACCCCCTCGAGGACCAACACCCCGACAGTAGCTGCCCCAAGGTTGTGTTTCAGTTTGTGCATGTAAACAGTAAAACAGAGCAGGGTAATGGGATGGGAAAAAGTGCGGCCCTTCAGTGCTTAGAGGCGGCTTATGAGAAAGATGGGAGCAGATGTTTCAGTAGGGTCTGTATTGACAGACAAAGGGATAATGGCTTTACATTAAAGGAGGGTAGATTCAGGATAGATATTAAGAAGAAATTCTTGGCTATGAGGGTGGTGAGGCCCTGGGGAGGTTGCCCCGAGAAGCTGTGGATGCCCCATCCCTGGGAGTGTCCAAGGCCATTTTGGATGGGGCTTGGAGCAATCTGGGATAGTAGAAGGTGTCCCTGCCTATGGCAGAAGGTTGGACTAGATGGCCTTTAAAGGTTCCTTCCAACCCAAACCATTCTAAGAGTCTCTGGTGCCACTTCTGCATTTGAGCACCGACTTTACAAACACACACCAGGTCATTCTGAGGTTTCCAGCTCCAGCACTGTGATTGTAAGTCGGAGTGATGTTACCTTTAGCTGAGACAACCCATTCTCAGAGGTGCCCTAAGAGTCATCCAAGCCCTGTGCTATTGTTCCTGCTCTTCTGTTTTGTCTGGGCAGCCCAAACTCTTATAAACAGGAAACCAGAGACTTCAGACGATTTCTCCGCTTGAATAGAGATTGGTAGAAGTATTCGAGATTGCTGCCCTTCTTCCAAACAAAACTCATTTACATGAATATTCATAAGCAATTAAACTGTCGTGACTACTTGTGGAAGCGCCTGGACTTACATATAGATTAATGTGCATGTGTTTTTAGGCTACAGGTCTTGCTCCAGGACCTACAGATATCAGTCTACAGTTCAGTCCTTAAGCTGCCAGCAGGCATGTTTTTCTCTTGAAATTCTTCTCCCATAAATACCAAATAAAACTATAGTTTGTGCAATAGTCCCAGAGATATCGGTTGACCCAGACTGTATTTGTTTGCATGAGACATCTTTACAGCACTCTGGGGAAAAACCAGAGTTTCAAAACCAGAACATCTATCCTCAGACAAATCTGCTGAACCGTGGAGCCGTATTTCCTGACTTCCAGGTATTTCTTTTGGAGTAGATACAGTAACACTTGTACATCATTCTGAGTCACTCCTTGTGCATATGTGCACATTACATCCATTTTCTCCCGTGCTGACAGGGCATTGCCAAACGATTTAGTTTAGATAGAGCTGGCTCTTCAGCATAATTTTTCACACACACATTTTAGCGCACTGAAAGCTGAATTCTGATTTACAACCTTTTTGGAATTTGTTTTTCACCATGATTTATGCCAAAGATGTTTTATTCATATAAAACAAATGCCTGACATTTGTTTCATTAAGATATTAAACTTGCACTCCGTTTGCTCTCATGGAAGATACCAGCCATGTAAAGGATTGCCAGGCCAGGCTCTGGCGTGGGCACGACTGAGGGACTCGGAAAATGGCATGTGAGCTCATCTTTTGCAGCTCTGACTAGGCAAGCCCTGTTCAGAGCACTGATTCAGTGGCTATTAAATAAACCAGAAAAGAACCCAACCCCACCCTTTGCTGCTGGAGCTTTGTCTGAATGTGATAAGAGATCATTAATTTTCAATTTGACCTCAGCCTATAACATTCAAGTGGCCTCTTTGTTCTCATAGCGATGTTACAAGCAAGGTCTGAGTCAAGGGAACTGGAACGGAAATATTAAAATAGTCCTAAAAACCTCTTTAGTCTTGTGATCTTGCTCCTCCTAACTTGAACTGTGCACACCTTATCCATCGACCCATCACGGCCCCACAACATGGATTTCCTCTTGGTGACTGCTTCTTTCCCAGAACAAACAGCCCTGGCCAGCCAAGGTGAGCAGTTCAGCAATGCCAATAACGCATATTGAAACTCCGCTGCGAAAACATGTCGTGAACAAATCACCGGGGCAAAGTTTATTTATATCAAATGTCTGCGTGTAGCATTTATAACAATCTGAAGTCAGAATAAAAGCTGAAATTCACTGATTAAAGTGCTTGCTGTGAATAGCTCGTACAGCTCTGAATTCAAAGGCAGAGTTGAAGAAGTTGTTATTACCATCCACTGCAAAAAGAGCTATTGTGAACCTATGGGCACATCAACAGCTGTCTATGGAAAATTATTATTATTAGAGAATAGAAAATGTCCTATTTTTAACAGATAATCCCAGAATCTGGGTTGAATTAGAATGAAGGAGAGCCCATCTTCCACATCCTTTTTCATTCAGGCATTTGGCAAGCTGAGACTTTACACAATGTAATTTAGGCTGTTTAAATTGCTCTTTGTAACTGGTGGTTTCTCATTGTAATACCTCAAATACTTCAGGAGAGGACACAAGGCTTGGGCCCTTGTGTAACCACACAACTGCTTCCTATAGTTCTCAGGTGCTTTAGGCTGCTCAGTTTGGGTTCACAGGGTTGGATCAAGATTGTTTTAGGGTTCTTTTAATGTAGTCTTTCTGCTTTCAAGTAAATCCAGTTTTCCATCAACTATCTCATGATTTGTACTGAAACAAACATTTAAACCCCAAGATTCCTCTCCCTCTGACTGAACCAACAGGCCTGGATGGCACCAGAATTGGGACTGGCAATCATTAGAGAGTTCATCTTCTCTTCTCTGTGGATGCTCAGGAGGAAGAAACCCTGTTGGGGGATTGTCCCATCAAATATGAGGAAAAGGGATGTGCAACACCTTGACTGCGTCTTCAAAAACATTCACAACAGCCTGAGACTTGCTCAGAAGCCTTTGCAGCTACACAGGCAGGAAAGGGACACCTTTTTTCTCCCCTTTCCTGAATATGCTGACTTTAGATTTTATATGCCAAGTAACTGAACTCAAGGAATATCTTCCTCGTAGATCTGAACAATTTGATGCAAGTTTAAGGGTATTGGAAAGGGAGGGATGATGGCAGTCAAGTTGTCTGGTGACTTCCAGTCAGAGTCAAGCACAAAAACTGAAGAAAAACACTTTGGTTTTTTGGATGCTGCCATTAGGCTTAGAGGTATATGTAGTCTTTCTGAGAAAAAAACCCCAAAAAACAGTGTGGGTTTGACAAAATTTCAGCTTCCTGATGATATGTGCTCAGATGATCAGGGAAAACAAGCAGTACTATCTGGGTTCCACCATATTATGTGACCTATCTGAACAGCTCAGGCAGAAATTGAGACTTGATAACACTTTATAATAAATACCCTTTTGGGGAAAAAAATACTGTGAAATACTTTTACAGACAAATGGTGATCTTGAGCAATTTTCTGCTGGTCAGTGGGCAATGCTGAAACTTGAACCCAGAACTGATTCTAAGTATTTTTGCTCTCTTCAGCTCTGGGATTAATATGCAGCAGTGTGTCACTCTGTGCTGGAGTAATTATCACTGAGCTGATGGATTCAACTGCAAATATTGGGAAGGGTTCTTCCAGATTTGCACTTTGTATTGCAGTTGTTAATATTTTTTATTGCTTTTCTTACCCAAAACTTAGCTGTCTGAATGTCATGTTAATTAAACAAATTCAGAATGAGTTAATTCAGCAACTGGAAGGCTTATATTTATCATTGTTCAGTAATACTACCCAAGTGTCAGCTCTTAGTTTGAAAAATTCCTCTGAACTAGTAAACCAGAGAATAATAAAGATACTGTAATTTTCTTTCACTAAAATAAACAGAATATTTTCCTAGTTAATTGTTTACATGTCTTACTCCTGTCATTTCTTTCCTTTCATCCTTATTTTTCTTGTTTTCCTTTATTCACATTTCATCTCTTGAACTCCTTATCTCTCTAATCCCTTATCCTTTATGTTTTTGTTTTATCTCTCATTCCACCATTTTATTCCCTGTTTCCTAAGCCTATCTCCCTTTCCATGCTAGGCTCCCCAGGCTTTAAATGCCCTCTGAACCCTTTTTCCCTTTCCCCCAGTTCTCTACCTTTCTCTTCTCTTTCATTTTTCCTTACAGCAATCTCTGCAGAACAATACTAGAAGTTGAGCTGGCAAGCTGACAAAAAAAGAACAGTTGGAAAGAAAAGTTTACTCAAAGACAGGCACACTCCTTTAAGGAAAAAAAAAAATCTATAGGAAGGTGTTGCCAAATCATCTGCTTTTTCAGATGTGAAACTTTTAGCAAAGATCTCTGCAGTGCTGATGTGAGGGAAGGAGCAGGAAACACTATCAGGTTGCCAGATGACTTGAGGATGGTGAGGTGGGATTCTTAAGTGCACGTGATAGCAGTAATTCAGGATATTATTCCTCATGTAAAAATAGCTATGCAAAATTAACACAAAGGCTTTGGTATAAAAAGATAAAAGCCAGGAAACTCAGAGGCTGTGCAGCTCTTTTTATCTCATTTCATTTTGGTTAGGGGATTGCAGGGAAACAGCAGAAGAGATAGAGTGTTTACATTGCAGCATCTGGGCCAAGGTGTAGTCGTGACCAAAGGTTACTGCACTCCTCTTGGCAAATGGGTGAGAGGACTTGAGTGTAAAGGTGGTGATCTTGGGCTGGGGGCACACGGACAGAGATGGGGAAGGCGAAAGGCAAAGCTGGAATAAATCACGCTGTGGCAGGTACCTACAAACCACTTGGCGGGTCTGTGAACGGGAGAACAGCTCAGCTGCGACTTGCACAGGGGTGTGTTTGTTTCTGGGAGTAGAGTAAACCACTTCAGGCTTTGCATCATAGAGTCTCAGGTTTCTAAAAGCTTAAAGAAATGTTCTTTCCCTGAAGCCCAAGTGACTTCAGTTGGCAAATATCTATTAGATAGCATTGGTTTATTCTGAATAAGAATTTCACTCCTGGAAATAACATGGTCATGTGAAGAGAGCTGTAGTTGGGATTTCTTTTCCCATCCCCACCATCCGAGCCGATGACCCCAGGCCTTGACTTGCATTCCTAATAGGATAGGCCTTCCTTTGTAAGAATTCTTTAGCACCTGTAGGTTACGTGTTCAATTAGCATCCATATCCTGAACTGAGCTGAGTTGCACAAGCTTTGGAAAAAGTAACAATCAAATGGCTAATTAGGTCAAATTTGGGGCGTATCAAACTTGACAGTGTCTGGCTTACATCACTGTGGATTTACATAATGGAACTTAACGGTGCTGAAGAGTCTGTTGCGCCTACTCTGATGACTCTGTGGAAGCTTTTTTCTGTAATTTTCTTTAAAACATAAAATATTCACACTGAAGAATATCTTCTTGATAACTGCTTGTATAGAGCAGGGCTTATACTGCTCATTACCTGAGCTACTAACACAATAGTATTGCAATCAGTTATCTTATTTTTCAGAACTCAGTAATCAACGTCAGCAACCAATTGTTTAACAAATTTCCTTTTTAAAACCAGAGCTATTTTTCAACTGTTTGTTCAACTACAAAAGCCTGGGAGAGATGGCAAAACCCATGAGGACTCAAGGTAAATGCCTTTGTTTGTCTTTTCCAGAGATACTACCTACCAATGAGCAATAATTAAAAAAAAGCAAACAAACCAACAAAATCTTAAGTTAATAAAGTTTTATATTCTTGCTGTGGCTTCCTCTGTCTTCTAGCAGCCCATCCTGTACATCAAAGGTCAGAAAGAACACAATGAGTCACTATCAAAACCCAAAGAATGCTTCGTGAACAATTACTATACATAAATTGCAGCCTGGTATTTCATTTCTGTGCCAACTCAGTGTAATACAGCCCATTTCCTTTTCTTCTTTTTTTTTTTTCACTGCAGCTTTTGTCCATAATAGCAAACAGCTTTGTTAATCTGCTCACAGAGCTTGATTTTTGGTTTTTTTTTTTTTTTGGGTGTGCTTATACCTTTGTCTTTTTGAGTAGTGGGCAGCAAGCGGTATGAAGTCTTTTGCTACAGCTCTCTAGGCTACACTTCTTTGGTGTCAGGGTCCCCAACAACTCTATAAGACTGCCAGGCTTTGTAGCCAAAAAAATCATTAGGAACACGGGAAGGGTCCTCTTTGAAACCCAGAATCAAAGTGTCCCCCACAGAGGAATCAGCTGTACATTAGCTCATGCCTAGCAGAGCCAGTGAGCCCCGTGCAGCTCTGAAACCTGTGCGCATCCCTTGACACATCCATTGTCTGGAGAACCGGCCTCGGGATGCATTCACCCAGTTCAGCAAACAAGGAAAATTGTTTATCAGAAGGTAGAATTTATGTGTGTGTGCACGTGTGAGTGTGCAATTAAATAATGAATGCAAACCCAGATTTACAATGTCTTTGTGTTGTTACCTACGCACTCAAATTCTGCACACTGGCCAGTTTTAAGTAGTCTGCTGGTTAATATTTATTGCCTCTAATGAGCAATATTATGGACTAGAAAGTTGTGATGACAAGTAGCAACAACTGGCATTCTCTCAACAATTCCACAATAAGAAAAGAGGGAAGTAAGATAGTATCAGCCAGCTTCCTTCTGAAGAGGTTTGGTTAAGTTAGAATTCTTCGTTTTAGAAAATTACAAAGCAAAACTACTTCAGACTACTATTCTACCTAGCATGGGAGGAAGATAGTAGATATTTTTAATGTTCCTAAAATAATCACATCCTATTGTACCCAGCTCTAGTAAAAGGTATACTGAAGTAAAACACTGCTGGTTTTTTTTTGTCTGCTGAATTGTGAGAACTGTTCAAAGACCCTTTGCTTCAGTTCATAATAACAGAAGTAATCAAATGTGTTTGAGGGATGTATTTTATACTCTGGCCATACACTGAAACACAGGACTCAGTCTGGTCCAGGGCTTTGATTTGTCTTCAAAGATGTTCACATCAACTACTGACATGAAGGTAACTCCAAGAAGGGTTTGTGACTGTGTTGTTACAATATACTTGACAAATTTGGAGCCTAAATTTTATTTATTTACTCCGTTATTAACACATGCAGCTTCCAGTTTTCTATCTCTAAGAAGGAGGTGGTAGAATTTACAAATCTTTGGGGATTATGATCTAATCCTGGAGGGGCTCCAGGCTGGCAAGATTTTATACTTGTTAAAGGTACCACTACAGCAATTGTGAATAGACATGAGTACCAACAGGTCCTCCCAAGACTGGGACATATTGTTAAAATGCTATTCTGGGGCAATAGTATTATCACAGAATCATAGAATGGCTTGAATTGAAAGAGACCTTAATGACCATCTTGTTCCAACTCCCTTGCCATGGGCAAGGACACCTTCCATTAGAGCAGGTTGCTCCAAGCCCCATTATCATATAAATCTTATAAGTTATTAATTATTAATAAATATGAAGTGTATTTAGCATCCTTGAGTGAAAGCTGCTATAGCAGGCTAATACATAAATCTTTTATGAGCCAAATTTCAACAAAGAATTTGGAGTTTTTGTACATTCTTGGTTGATTAACTCTGAAAACTTGCATATACACATATAATCTCCATTTTTGCATATGCTTACACCTATCTGCAAAGCACAAGTGGCATAAGCACTGTAGAATTTGCATACATCCAAACAGAAGACTCAGTTCTGTAGGAGAACTTTTAGAATCATGACCTCTTCTAAGTTATACCAGTAAAATATAGAAAACTGCTGTCACTTATGATGTAGAGAAAAATGAAAGTAGAGGTGATGAAAGCGCTTGCTTGTGAACAAGAAAACAATACATTCTCTGGTCCTTCCCTGCAAAGAAACTATTTCTACTTTTTTAATTTTTGTTTTTCATTTTCTTTCTTCTCTCACACTAACTGAATGTGGGTGGAAAACAGTAGAAAAAGAAAGGGTCATGTTTGCTCCTCAAAATTTGAAGACGGTGTTTTTTTCCTTTGCCACAGATGCTCCGTGCTCATCAGTTGCCGTGTACTTCTGAGAGAGAAAAGAGAGAGAGAAATTGCCAATAACATTGGTAACCTTAAGTGTAGGCATGCATAAAAATTTGCTGAAAATTGGGTTGTGGTACATGTTCTTATTTTAGATTTGCCCTTGTTAACGTCTTTTTAATAAACAGGTGCATACACTTCCCCAAGCTGTCACTGTTGTTTATCCAGTCTGCACACTTTATAAATCTACTAATGGAATAGACCCAATCATCTCAAGGATCTGTGCTTTAATAAGCTACAGTCTCAAAGTTTTCAGGAAAATACTTTCTGGCACTATAGTTCTGCTGGATACAAGCTTCACAAGGTTTGCTTTTCAGGATTAAAAAAAAAAAGCGACACAATTTCACTTCTAAGTTCAGCACAATGTAATAGAGAGTTTGGCACATGCTTGACATTAAGATTAGCAACAAAGTGGGAGGGATGGAAGGAAAGGGAAATAAAAAGGTGTAAGAAAGGTGGAACCTCTTCAGAAATGGAGAGAGCTGGGTTGTTCAGCCTGGAGAAGAGAAGGCTCCATGGAGACTTTAGAGCCTCTCCCACTATCTAAAGGGGCTCCAAGAGAGCTGGAGAGGGACTTGGGACAAGGGCAGGTCACAGGACAAGGGGTAACAGTTGTAAACTGAAAGAGATTATGTTTAGATATTATATTAGGCAGAAATTATTGCCTGTGTGGATGGAGAGGCCCTGGTTTCACAGAGAAGCTGTGGCTGCCTCATCCCTAGAAGTATTTAAGACCAGCCCCGGATGGGGGCTTGGAACAACTTGGTCTAGTGGAAGGGGGTTGGCATGAGATGACTTCTAAGGTCCCTTCCAGCCCAAACCATTCCATGATGTGTAAACCCAAAGCTACCTATGCTGTTATATCAGAAGACAAAAATTTCTGGCTATGACCAGCTTGGTTTACATTCAAGTCTGCAGCCTATACATGAGAAGTCAAATAATCCCATATTTACACCCAGCTCTTGAAGGGCTCTTTTAACCCAGAGCTTCACATGACTTGAGCTGGTATGAGTTTCACAGTGCCTCATTAGGTGGAGAACCCTTGAGTAGCCTCTGTGCTGGTCTGAGTCAACGTGATCCACAGGGAACTCCTCTCACAGTGCAGACTTCAGCACTAGAAGTATTCCTTCTGGGAAAAGGCAAAAAAAAGAAAAAGATTTTATAGCAGTGAGCCTGGGTGCAGGACAGATTGAGTGATTTGCCATGAAAAAAGTTAGAGGGCTCATTAGAGGCAAAGTTATTAGGCCAAGCAAACAGTTAATCCCTGTCACACAGAGGTAACAGAGTTGCCAGCCTTGAACTCTAAATTAAAGGCACTTTCTGAGCACCAGAGAAGTGACTCTTTTTTGCAGCTTCCTCAGTACCATCCGTCTACCATAATGCTGTGGTGTTTTTCTTTCTTTAAATTCTGGGCTCCAACTAATTACTGGCAGGAAGTGCCTATTTTTATGCCATTAGTATGCAAATGAGTGAGAAGTAGAAAAATATTCTAAAGGAACTGTTACAATATCTGTCCACAGATTACTGGCCAATTAGAACATGGGATTAGGGCTGCGGGACCCCAAAAGAGTATGGCCAAAGTCTTTCTGCTTGGGTGCCTCGAGTGTAATTTCAATGGGAACTGTATATACACGGTCCTGTTCCTCAAAAAAAAAGGGAAAAAAAGTTCAAGCCTAAATTGCCTGCTTACAAATGAGCACTTCTACACTTGGAAAATAAATGCCTTCACTTCCTTGCCTCAATTTTTCTATCCATAAACTGGGGATAAAACATCCTGTTTGTCTGCGTTCCAGCACATGCCAGGGGCAAACTATTCAGCTGGACTGAAGGTCTCCTCATCTGTCACCCTGTCTGAAAGACACAACCTTATAAAATTATTTATAATGTGCATGATAAATATTAAAAGATTTTCAGGTCTTACTACTTCTGCCTAGGTAAAACCTAGGAAGAGCTGTCTGCCTCATGACATTTTCACATTTCCATAGCTTGGCAGTTGCAGGAATTCAGAAGTACAGGACAGTGGAAAGCTATTGGAAAACAACTTTACTAGGATTTTTGTACCTAAGAATTTGTGAAACAAAACACTACATTATCCTAAGGGTATTTCTCATGCAAATCAGCCTTCTCACCACTCCTTCATAATCACAGACTAGCCTGAGTAGGAAAAAAGTACATAATTCCTCAAGTTACTGGTGTTGATGCTTCTCACAGCTGTACTCTTTGGAAATTTTGCTTTGTCACTCCATTAGATGTTACTCATTTTGACTTCCTATTAAAAAAAATAAAAAAAGTTTCTGTCTACATACCAGAGATAACACCACCCTAAACTGAGTCAGTGTGACAAAACATTTCTCCTCTAAAATAGTTTTGCTGGGAAGGTTTGTTATTCACTGTAGCCAAAAAGAGGGTTGTACCTGGCTGTAAGAGTAACACCTGCAGAGGAGGCCACCAAGTTGATCAGAAGGATGGAGAACCTCTCCTATGAGGAAAAATTGAAGGATTGGGATTGTTCAGCCTGGAAAAGAGAAGGCTTCAGGGTGACTTAATTGTAGCCCTCCAATACCTGAATGGAACTTGCATGAAAGATGGGGCAAGACAATTTACAAGACCATGTATTGACAGATCAAGGGGGAATGGGTTCAAATTCAAAGAGAAGAGGTTTAGGTTAGATATCAGGAGAAAGTCCTTTATTGTGAAGATGGTGAGGCCCTGGCACAGGTTGCCCAGAGAAGCTGTGGCTGCCCCATTCCTGGAAATATTCAAGACCAGGTTGGGTGAGATTGGAGCAACTTGGGATAGTGTAAGATGTCCCTGGCCATGGCAGGGGGTGAAACAGGGCATTCTTCAAGGTCTCCATCCAACGCAAACCATTTTATGAATCTGTGATGATTTTATGATAACACCTGCCCAGCCTCTCCAGGAGCTGCACCACCTGAAAAGACTTGAGTTAGGGAAAAAACACACACCTCCTACTCATATCTAACTGGCAACAGCCCTGACTGTCACTCTTTTCAGCTACTTCTCCCAGAAAACCATCTTCTTTTTAATTGTTTTTATTTAGCCCACCTGGTGCCTAACTCCTTATTATTTATTCCTCCCACCCCTCCTTCATCCCCAAACTCTTGTGGAGGGCATCATCGCTTCCTTTGCGCGGTTTGCTTCCTGGCCCACCACTTCGTTCGGGGCTCCCCGTGCCCCGTCCGGCAGCCGGGATGTCCCCAGCAGAGCCCCCCGGGTCCGTCCCGCTGTCCCCGCGGGCAGGGAGGGTCCCCGGGCGGCGGGGCGGAAGGGGGGGCCGGCGCTGAGCCGAGGGAGGGGCCGGGACGCCGGCGCGTCGGTGCCGACGGTCTCCAGGAGGGAGTGGAGGAGGAGGAAGAGGAGGAGGTGAGCGCCCTCGGGGTGGGGTAAGGAGCGGGGCCGCCCGCGCCAGCCAGGAGGGAGGGAAGGGGTCAGCGGGGCGGGCGCTTGGCGGCAGGACCGGCGGCGCAGAGGGGGCTCCGGGCGCGCTCCGCCGCGCTGGGCGGGGGAAGCCGAGAGGAACCGAGGGCAGCCGGAGGAGCGGCTCCGCCCGCTGTGGCTGCCGGGACCTGCGGCCGCTCTTAGCACGGACCCGCGGCCGGCTGGGGCAGCCCGGCCCCGCCGTGCCCCGGAGCGCCGCGGGCGGGCAGGGGCCGCTCCCCGG
>WBMZ01013523.1:0-101796 GCA_013400975.1 Atrichornis clamosus | reverse complement strand
GAAGGAAGGAAGGAAAGAGAAAGCAAGAAAGTGAGCGAGCGGGGAGCCGGAGGGACAACAGAAAGCTGAAGCAGCCTAAAGCTCTGCGCTTCCTTCCTCTGCCTTCCTCTCCCCGTCACCCTCTGGATTTTGCCAAAGGTAAACCGGCCTCGGCGGGGCGCGGGGTGTGCGCGGTATTGGGCAGGGTCTGCTTGCCCGCTGAGCCCCGAGCGGGCCGCTCCCGGGCCGGGCCGCTCCTCGGGGTGATGCTGGAACTCCCGGTCCCAGCCCCGCCGGGGAGCGAACCCCGCGCTGCTGCTGGGCACTGACCTTAGAGTTATCGGGGAGTGCGGAGTGGTTTGGTACGGGGCATGTCCCGGGTGAGCGACAGATACCAAAGCAGCGATCGTACGAGAAATAGCTGACAGGCAGGTAGAAAGTAAGGCGTGTATTGCTGTCTGTTTTCTTTCTAGCTTCAATTGTTTTAACGGTTTGTATGCAAATGTCATGTTAAAGAACGGTGCTTTATTATTGTGTATTTATTTACTCTGTGAGTTGCTTTTGTGAAGTCAGACATGAAGAGACCTCGTGTTAGCTGCCATAATACACCTGGAAATTTCTGATAAAATTTTAAGAAAGTCAAAGAAGCAGTAGGATGCCCTGGTTCGAGAACACAGAATGAAGGGTACAGCACCCTAGTGTTGCCACAACTTGCCAAAGTTCCAATTCCACCTTTAGTTTGCTTATTCATGCCATGCAGTTCCCTACTCCAGCAACTCTGCAAGTTGTTCCACTGGTATTTCTTGCAGTATGAGGTTTGACTCCGAGGTAAGGAAGGTGGCTGAACTTTTTTCTGGAAGACGGGTGTTCTGAAATTTAAAATAGAGACGAACAGAGAAACATTTTGACAGAGGATGTGAGTAAAGTTATTTTGTAAATATCCACTAGGTTGACCTCTGCTTAGTAACTTCCTTGTATTGGTAAAGGGAACAGTTCTATCGGAATTGTTGCAATCAGTAACTTTTTTTCTTTTAGCATGCAGTCAATATGTTGATTGTGTTATGTAGGTTTTGGGAAAGATCTTTAATCTACAATGTTTTCTATGTTGTCAGTTTGTTTGGAGTCAGTTAAAATGGAAAAATGAAATTCACTACTAGCAGATTTCATTCTGTTGTACTGTTTGATTTTGATGTTTAGTTGTTTTGGTTTGGTTTTTTTTTTTTACATATTTATTAGGATCTTAATCTAGTATGTGGTTTAGCAGAAGATGGGAGCAAGCCTGAACTTGCTTGTGTTTGTTGAATTGATTGCTTAAAGTGTGACTATCTTGCCATGTATTTCTAAAGATTTGACACTTTCTTCAGGCTTATATCTCTATTGATATGAAAAAAGGAAAAAAAAACTAGTCTCACTTGAGTGTTTATATGTTCACCTATAATATACTGTTCACATATTTCATTATTAAAATCGCTTGCTAGCTAGGGTCAGTAGTGAAATCAAACCAGTTGTCAGTATAACACTTTGCTTAGACCCACAAAATAATATGTGAATTTACTGGTATTTAACCAGTTGTACCTCTAGGCCAGATCTATAGCATGTCTTTATAAACCTTGATGGATGCACTGACAGCTTTTGCCATAGACAACTACAGAAATAGAAAGTGGCTTGGACTTCATCTTCCAGCAGTGTTGGCTTTTTGTGGTCAAAATGTCTTCTCAACAAGCACTTCCTTCCTTCCTCAGACTGCGACATGTTTTGTTCATAAAATACACAGCAAAAAGTAATCATTCTTGCAGATTTGGGAACAGAGTTTGTTCTCTGCTAGGTAACCCTTTGCATTGTTATGTGGTTTATACAAAGATGGGTTGGAATCCAAAGAGCTGATAATACATGGCTGTTTGAGTTCCAGAAGTAACAACACTGGAGGTGTTCCAGAATAAGGTGCAGGCAAAGGTATTGCATGTAGGAGGAAAAATATTAAGGTACAGAAGAGACAATGTGTGTGTATAAATATATATGTTTATAAAAAAATAAATATATATTTATAAATATATAGCTAAAGCTACTTTCTCAAGTGTATTTTTTTGTTTTTCCAAAAGATGGAGGGATTGAGAAAATGATATTGTCTGAAAATGAACACTAACACTTTAGAGAAAAAATAGCCAAATGTTACCATGAAACCCAGAACTGTCAAGAAAGGTGGAAATGACTGAGCTAACCAGCTGCAACTGCAACTTTAAAAGCCTTAGACTGATATGCTAACACTGTAGGGTTTTATATACTTGAATATGTGTGTGGTTTGGGTTTTTTTTTTGTTTGTTTGTTTGATTGTGTTTTTTATTTAATTAATGGGCACCTGAAAGACTATTTTCTGGTCCTAACAGTGCCTGTCTGATACCTTTTTCCCACTTAGTAATTTCTGTATTAATTTTTGTTTCATTCTGTACTCAGAATCTGAGAATAATTATTCAACTTGTTAAGAGACTATGTATTTATATTTTCCAGGGTTTAGAGATGGGTGGAGGCCATACTGTTGAATTTTGTCCTTCATGGCTAGAGGCTGCCATGAAAACTTTGAGGAAATGCTGAATTCTGAAATTTTTAAAGGAATGATGAGAGTTTACATAAGCATACAGGTTGGGATGGGACAAAGGTAAATACAAAAGTGGATTGTTAATCAGTTTAGCTCAATTCAAGGTTTTTTGAATTTAAATGACTTGGTAATCTTTTAGTGAGAGTTAACTCTGTAATAAACTTAATCTCTGTTGATATCTGATTGACCTATAGAGTTCTCTCTCTAAAAGCTTTTAATTGTATCAATTTAATATTCAAGATAATAACTCACTTCTCAGACTTGTAGGTAGTGATCAAAGCTGATAAAAATATTTCCACAAAAATGAAGTTAGAGGCTTGAAAGAATCCAATGACTTACTAAAAATGTTCCATTACATACCAAATAAGTATGCTATGTTGATTTTTAGGTTCTTCAGAAAACTGTAGGTTTACTCATCTACTTTTTTCTTAGTATTATGTCACATACCTGTATGTATGGTGTAAGTATGAAGAACCTTTTT
The DNA here is from genome assembly GCA_013400975.1 of Atrichornis clamosus. Classification (NCBI taxonomy): domain Eukaryota; kingdom Metazoa; phylum Chordata; class Aves; order Passeriformes; family Menuridae; genus Atrichornis; species Atrichornis clamosus. Next base: position 98,743 of record WBMZ01013523.1, on the reverse strand, counting down.
TCCTTGGTTTTGATTACTACTTTTTGAAAGTGTGTGAGTAATAAAGATATTTACAAAATTTTGCAAGAAAAGACTTCTAGCAGTGGAGTAGTTATTTAATAATTTATTTCATAATCATAATAAGGTACAATCATCAATAGTGATAAGAGTTGTGCTTCATTCAGTACATTATTTAAAATTTATATTTATCTGCATGTGGCTTTGGGTAATGAGGAAGAGAACAAAGATTTATTTTTTACTACCTTGCTGAATAATGACTTAGATATTCAAAAGACATTGGAGGAATCTTATAGAAAGAGAGTCTATTCTTTATTTAGGAATTGATACAGTAAAAATGTAAGCAATCTTTTAAGCTTCAATTGTAGATCATAAGTACTGTACCTTTTGTCAGGAAATTGAAAAATAAGGTGTCAGTGCCTACTGCCATGGATAAATTCTGGGCATATGATTTTTTCTAATTTCTACTTAAGTCTTAATGCTGTTCAGCTGAAGTTGTTCTTTTATTTCCAGGCTGCTTAAGGCTAGTACCTGCATGCCAGGACAGCTGCTACAGTCATCAGGTTTCCCTAAGGCCAAATTACTCTTTATACAGAAAGTGAGAGGTGAAAAAACCTGTTGTGTGTTTCTGATCTTAAACCTCCTTTGAAGAAATAAGATTTCAGGCTGTCTCAAACACCTTCACAATAGTAGCATCTGGATTTTGTAAATTGGGAATTTAGATATGGCCCTGGAAGAAAGAGTAACTCAAACAGATGGAATCTGGGGTTTGTAAGAGCTGAGTTGGAAAGTACTAAGGAAAAACTGTCATGGACAGCCAGGACTTGCTCATGGGGTCATGGCTCTTCTGTTTATGGCCAGGGGAAAACTTCTTCCTTGGCAGAGCTGAGATGCTGGTGGTTACCTGTTTCCTGTTCTCCCACATGAGTTTGTTTGAAGGGTCAGATCCACTGTTGTAGACCATTTTATTGGTTATAGTACTTGTTCACTTGGATTCTCAGTTGAAGAGGACTTGAATGCACAGTTCACACAGAATGCTCTAGCCAGTCAATTTCCCTTTGTTTAGTTGCAAGTGTGTTCCTATGCTAAAAGGAGTTTGAGGTTCAGAAGATAAGGGAGTAGAAGACCTGTTCTGTGGTTAATTGGTGCTAGTGTGGGAATAGGAAAGCTTTAGGGTCCAGTTCTGGTCTTAAATAAATTTTTCTCTCCCTGATATCCAAGTACTGTGTAATAAAAGTGTATGTGTAGATAAATGGTTCATCTCTTAACTGTTCATCTTAATGTTTAGCTACTAAGAATTTATGTTGTAAGTCTGTATTACTTGTGCTGAGTTAATACTTTGATTTTGCTATTCTCTTTTATACAGGCTGAGATAAAGGGATGGAGAGGTTATGCTGTTCACCCTTGCTGAAATTTCTATATACAAGTGATTTAAAAATGTTACTGTAAAAATGACAGGGAGACTTCTGCAATTTTATTCAAGATAATTGTAAGGTTCAGGTGAGAATTTTTTTTAATGTCCTTTTTCTTTTCCATATATTTGCAGTCTTTGAGAAAAATCAGTTTGATGAAACTTGAAGAGACGTCATGAAGAAACTGATATTTTCTGCTGGCTGGCTAACACCAAATTTAAGAGAGTTTTCTTGCTAGTGAACATGCACTCAACCTGACTATTTCTACATGACTGTGTGGGGCAATATTCGGAATGAAGTCATGTCATCCACAGGCAATGGCAGTGATATTGAAGAATTTTTGGTCAACATTAACCTTGCACAGTATCTTCCTAACTTTAAAGAATATGGCTATAACATTGTGACAGATTGCCTGGGAATAAACAACAGTGTGCTTCAGCAAATGGGAGTGTTGCCTACAGGACATCGCAGAAGGATTCTTAAGCAATTAGACAACAGTCTTTCAAAAATGCAAGGAAAATCTCTTTTCCATGAAAATCTAAAATTCAAAGACTTGAAAGGTTTAGAAGAGAAGCAATATTTGTCCTCAGACCAGCAGTCTCCAGCAAGCAATTCAAGTGTAGATGGGACTGTCTTGTTACCTGCAACACCATCAGAGCAACTTCTTAATAAATCTTATGTTAATAAGGAAATGTTTGAACTTGCAGGGCAAAACTTAATGGAGGCAAATGACGATAGCTTTACAAATTTGAACGTTTCTAGTTTATACCAGAATTCAGACAGCATATTTAAAGCTGTCAGTCAAAGTGGAAGTATTAAGATGAACACTCAGCCAGATGCATCACTGACAGAGGCTGCTGCATACCAAGCGGATGAGCACTTGACTGACCCTTTGGTGTTTTGTGATCCTCCTTCATTTGTTCGCTCATGCGAGACAAAACACAACGAAAACAAACATCGGAGATTTGCAGATGAGGGCGATTTTTCTGACAGTAAGCCAGATTCTCCATTCTATAAGTTTAAAGGAGAAATGATAGACAATGACTTATATGACTCCTGTACGCTAAACTGCATGAAAGTATTTCCTAGAGCAAGCCGATCTTTTATCTTAAGGCATCGACCTGTACCAGAAATTCCCGAATCAAGTAGAGTTCAAACTTCATCAAGGTAATTGCTGTTTATTACTAATGAGGAATTGCTATCATTGTAGAATGTACGGTTTGGAGTTTCTCAAAGATTTTTCTTTTTTTTGTGGTTTTTTTAATATGTGCTGTAAACGCACTGGACCTGATATGAATGTTGCCAAATTAATTGAAGGAGGATGAAGCTTCAATGCAATTTAAAAGCAAAACTGAGACCATAAAGGGAAATTTTAGAACAGTGTGTCCATATAACCTCCCCAATTTTCTCTACATCTGTGTATTATTGAAAAAGGGAGTCTTTATTGCTTTAGGTATAACTGCTGTTAAAAACAACTATATAAAAGGTAAGCAAGAACTTTCTTCAGGATGGCTCTTGGGTTAATTTTGGAACTGGTTGTCATTTAATTGTTAATTTTGAAGACTGAAGGCCACCATTTTATTATATTAGGTATTGGGTTTTACTGGTGGTGTTGTATCAACAAAACCTTTTGATGATATTGGTAGTATAAAAATATTTTTGAGGCATTCCAGCAGGGGAAAGAAAGCAATGGAAAAAGGAGGAAAAAAAAAAAGGAGGTTTTCAGAGTTTATGGAATCTTTGTATTTGTTTCAAAACATCCAGGTGATATGACTATGTATTTTTCTTCCTTCAAAATAGTTGAGTTCATAATTTGAATCCCCAAATTACTGAGCAGCACTTATTTTCTTGAATAAGCATTAGTTGTTGTAGCTTGTCTTGTAAAAGGACAATGGGATGTAGAGGAAAATGTCTGCTGTTGGAACTTAATTAAAGATCTAACTTAATAAAAGTATTATTGTTTGACTATTAAAAATAATAAGCACTTAATATGTAGTCAATCACAATACAATATTACAAGCTGTAAGCGAAGAATATCTTTCCAGAGATTAATTTGTAATATTTTTGGATCTATTAGCTAAAGTTTTACTCTTCATGCTGGCTAAGTATCTTAAACAGAAGAAAAATTTGTGCAAAGCCATATGCAAAGTTTTGTTGGTGTAGCCATATCCAAATCATTAGGTTGCGTTTTTTTTAGGTGGTTTTTAATTTTGTTAGGCCACTAGCTATGCCTGGAAGGGACATGTCTAAGAATGTTTTGTATTTATCTTGGCTTTTTCATCTGCATATCTCAGCAGTTAGAAACATCATCATCGAGTTCATGCATGCTCTAAATACAGGGGTTTCCCAGCATGTATAAGTTTCTTTTAGATTACTGAATGAAGTAAAAATTAAAAGTTGTAATAAAATTGTTTGAACAGGTGGAGAGGCAAAGATTCTTTGCAACAATTAGAAATTGTTGTGTGCCTTAGAAACTGTTTCATTGGTGTCTTCTAAATGACAAAAATTGTGCTCATTTAAACTTAAGTATATGAATCTTTCAGTGAGAAGTAGATTTATGTTAACTTTAGTAGAATGATTATCCCTACTTCATTTAATAAAGCTATTTGTACTGAGACAAAATGGTATTCTCAACCTAAAAGATAACTAGGTACTGAAAGAGTACTCTTGATGTCTTTTGAGAAAAAATCATCCAGTAGAGAGAATATACTATATTTGCAATCTTCCCACTGCTGAAGTAAATCCTCCAAATCCCAGTCTATTAGTGATTGGTATGTGACTGGGTCACTACTGTCATTACCCACCATTTTGATTTGTAAGCTCCAGCTTCTGTTTTTCATCTTTATGTTCCAGTTATAACAATATGGAAATCCTGAAGGATCAGTCTGTGTGAGGAAGATCAAGGCTAAACAAGAACTTCACAGAAACATTCTTGATAAGCTTGCTGGCAACCTTTTTATAGGGGCAGAGAACTAATATGGAGCTTTAAAATGGCAGCTGGCAAGCACCTTTAACCTAAGGAGAGGTTGTGTCTTTCTTACAGAATTGCATAGACAAACATCCTCTACTGACCTTATTGAGAGACGCTGGTTTCATCCTTATTACAGTGTATAAGGGCTGTTCCACAGAGGCAGAGAAATCCTGCTGAAACCTTCTGGGAAACTCAGCATTTCCTTCTAGTCGTTCATGGATATTAGTCATTAAATTTTTATGCAAGGAAATATTTTTCTTATCATCTCCTCTGTGCCTTCTGGCACAAAAAGTTCATACAGTGGGTCTCCTTGTGCCCCTTGGTAGGGCTATGACCATGTCATTTTTTATTACTAATAATGCACTTACCTCTAGCAATTTTATCTGCTTCCCTGTGCCTCACTTGTACTCCTGGTTCTTCTCTGTAACAAAGCATGCTGGCAGATGGAAAATTACCATAGTTTTTTAGAAGTGGAAAATACTTTGGTTTTATTTCTTCTTTGAAGTATGTGTGGCATCATTACAGTATCAAGGGGTGCAGAATCACAAAAATATTTTTAAAAAAAGGAAGAAAAAAAGAAAAAGGTGACAATTACACAATGTTCTTGATAGTGGCACTATTATCCAGATTTTAATACTGGTTGCTCAGTATTGGTTGCTCAGTGTTGAAGTGATATGGAGTTATGCTAGATTCTTTTCAGCTAGACTTTTACTTATAACGTTATGAGTCTCTGTTGTTACAGAATAGTAAAGATCACTCAAAAGCTGTTTAAAACTGTAAAATGAAAAATTGAAGGTTTTTGTAAGACAAAACAGTGAAACCAATGGAATGGATGGAACAGTAATGTGTCTTTAGGACAAGATTAACGATAATTAGTTTTTTGATAGTTTCAGAGGCTTTGGATACTTTGGATCATGTCACCTTGCAGTCATTCTTGACTGAAGTAGTTACTGTTGCATCATTCTGAGCAGCAATCCCTTCAAAGAAAAACCTGAAGCAGATTTAAATCATGGTAGACCTGATTTTTATACAGAATATTACACATATAAAACTTCAGACTGATGAGTGCTATATCTGTTTAGATTGCTTCATATCCTCAATCTTTGTCACTTTTGTTGTGCAGTAGTGGGGTTGTTCTGATTCTTTATTAAGAGAAATAAGAAAAAATAGACCTAAAGTAATTCTAGACAACATCCTGCATCTGGGGTAAATTATAAATAAGTAAAACAGATAATGGTGCCTTGGCCTGAGCAGGCACCATTTGTTTTCTTCACTTGACAGATCCTGTGGTTGGAATTTCTTGCTTGGTGCTGATACCCTTTAGGCTCCATTTTTTAACATACAAGTGGTCAAGATTGCCCAAGCTGGTGCTGCTGTGTCTCTCTACTGTGTTCTGCCACACAAAATAAAACCTTTAGAAAAGAGAAGCTTCTCCCTCTCTTTTCCTATGGTAAAGCATCCCTATTAATTTATCTCTGCTGTCTATGAACCCCAAAGCTTTAACACAGCATACTAAGCAGTTTTGATGTGTGTGTGTGTTATGGGAGGGTTAGATCTTGAGGCGGATAGAAAAGAAAACATGTCTTGAATAAGTTTGAAAACAAAAGCTTCTTTCATTTAAAATGCTCAGTAAAGACTTTGAAGCACTGGCTGCCTGCACTGACCTCTTTCCCTCACTTCATTTATAAGGTGACAGGATATATTGAACAAACCAGCTTGGTGCAAAGTTTTAACTTTCCATCCTCTCAGCATTTAGCAAGACCAGTCACTGCCTCATCACATCCTTTCATCCTGTTTGTGAATAATAAGGGGTGCTAGAGAAGTGTTTGCTGCCTGAGCTGCATCCGGTACCTCTTAATATATGAAAGTACTGAGTCTTAATCTCCACAGTTGTAGCAAAGTAAAATTTAAATAATAATTGAAATTATTATTATATCTTTGAAAAATTGGCACACGTTGTGATTGGCAGACTGCTTGTGCTAACATTCCATTAAAGAGCAAAATAAAGAATAGCTTCAATCCTGATTGATGTACTCAATTTTTAAATTGAAAAAATTCAAGAGAAGATGTATTCAATTTTTAAAATGGCTAAGAAAAATTGTAGATTGATATAGTTATAAGATTATTTTTTTCCTCCCAAAGAAATATTCACTGTTTTTATGTACCTTAATCTGAATGTTCAACGTGTACAATAACTAGCTTACTATTCTATTGAGTGTTGACAAATTATAATTTTATAGCTTGCACTGTAGGTTTTTTTTATTATACATAATCTTCTAAGCAGATATTCAAAGTAAGCTCATTTAATTTATTTTATATCTGGATATAGTTTTTACTGAACATAAGTTAGAAATTTGGTTTCCAAAAATTACAGAGGTTGTATTTTTGAATGCTGGAGAAAAAAAGGCTATAGGTTGCTTATTAGCAGGTTGGGGGTTTTTTTGTGTGTTTTTTTTTTTTTTTTTAAGTCAATTTCTTATTTTTCATTTCCTGGTAAATTTATCCATCCACCCTGAAACTAAGCAAATGACTCACTGTTTTACATAAGGAAAAAACCCATAATTTTAAAGCTCTTCAAGTCAAAGCTGTTTATCTGTAACTCTTAATTTAGTTTAATGCTGCTAATGCCCTTTAAAAAAAAAAAACGACCTAACAACAAAACATCTGATTTGCGTTGAAAAAAGTTAGGTTAGGTTTTCTTATAAGCAGACTAGCTTCTCTAAAATTGGGTTAGTACAAACACATGAAGTTAGTTTGTTAATGGAGCTTCCAAGGATGTAACTACATCAATTTTAGTAGAATGCAGAAAAAATACAGACTTTTAAAGTGTGTTTTTTTTGTTCTTATAATTCAGGAGAGTAAACAGTTATGTATGGGAACTAGGCTATGATCCATTTGCACTGGCCAAACTTGCTCTGTGTATTCTAAAACAAGGATTTTACAAAATATCTTTGAGGAACTTAGTTTTTATAACATGGATAACTTTTGAAATGTCAAGTAACTTCATAAGGTGTGACTTCTATCTTGAATTCAATGTAATAAATTTTTGGGGGCAGATTTAGGCAAGGACTAAAAATTATGTGAAATAGTGGTTCATGAATGTCTGCCTTCTGTAGCAAAGAAACATCATCTTGTATTAAGGAGTAATTCAGGTTGGACTTCATGGGATAGTAGTTACAAAGCTTTAAATGTAGCTTATCCTAAAATAATAAGATTTCTCAATATGTTAAGTGGGGAAAGAAAAGTTAGGAGATGGATATTTTTAGTAAAACACGCTTGCCTTTGGCTTCGAAGGATGGAGGACCTGCAAACTGTTAGGAAAATTTATAAGGATCTTATACAACATTTATTTGCTACAGAATATTCTATAAGGATGCATGAGAACCTTTAGCACTGTTATTTTAAACAGATAAAATGAAATTAAGAGGAAAAATTGCTAATTAAGTTAATGAAGGAATTCAGAGTTTGACTGGAAAGAGCTCTAATACAGACTGCTAGAGTAGTAGAGATGGGTTAGAAATTTTCTAGTTCACGTGTATTTGTTCCTGTGTTCTGATTATAAAGCTGCTGTCTCGACCTGAAATATTATTATTACTATTACTATTAATGATAATAATTTAGCACTATTAGTAGTGAAACTGCTGAAATACTTGGGGACCAGCACAACACCACAGATAAATTAACCTTTCTGTTGCATATGGGGATACATTCTCATCCATGCATAAAATATGTCCTTGCAGTCACAGGCAGCTGCAATGCAATGTCATTTACCTCTTGTTTTTAAAACTTTGTAGGGGGAAATAATTCACTTTAGGAAATCAAAACTTTACAGCAATTTTTTTCAGTGATTGAGAGCGTGCTTTTTCTGAATTGTCATGCTCAGACTCCTTATGAGTTTAATGTTAAATTAGTTTTTCATAGGACAGCCTTTTTTAAATTCAGTTGTTCATAATCAGTGTGAAGGAGAAGCAAAGGTAAAGGCTGGGGAGAAGTGTGGGATCTCCATTCTTCAAAGCCATCTAAATGTTTCATAAGGTCGATCCAGAACAAAACAAAACCCTGAATTCAGGACGTGTGCTAGGGTCAGAGAAGCATTCAGTGTCATAAAGGGAGGAAAACATTGTTGTGTGATTTTTAAGTCTTGGGAAATTTTCTGATTTGATTTAAAATGTATTATGTCTATAGTTGTATATAATTTTATTCGTTTAACTGCATGAGATGGTTTTGCTTATTTTTATGAAAATTTCACTTAATGTTTTCATTCTGTGCTTTGTTTTGTTCAAGTTCCCTTCAGAGAAGAAGAAATATAGATCTTGTAAATATTTCTTGCCCTGGGAAGCAAATTACACAGAACAGTGAGTTAAACATGCTCATATTTGCGTCTTGAATATTAAAGAAACCTTGGACCAGTTGTCTAAAATGAACATTGACTTGCATATTTTAAGAAATATTGGACATCTCAAAGGTCTAGAAGAAGTGATTTATGAAATAATAGAGCATTTAATCACTTCTGCATTTTTACTTAATTTTTGATTACGAACAAATAAAATAAAAATTAGAAAATCCAGTTTTTAAACGTAGTTTATTTTAATATACTTTTTTAGACTAGTGTTTTGAGTTTCTAAGATTAGATCCAGATTTTTTAAGCAGAGTTAGCTTCTTCTTGAAAGATATTAGGAACCTATTCCTGACTAATGCTGCTTAATTTGTTTATTAGTGCTCATAGCTCCAGGAAATAACAGGAAACTAATTGTATTAAACAATTTACTGAAGAGTTTAGAAGTCTTGTGCAGTCATTTGTAAACTTCTTTCATATTCGAGATATATGTCTTGTTTGAAGTTATGTATATTTATTTCATGAAAATGCTTGGTGACAAAATGAAGATTGTGCACAAAAGTTGTCTAGTGGTTTATTTTTGGTAATTTTTAAAAAATCAGAATAAAGAACACTTTGGAGCTATTGCTTCTTAGAGTAGACAACTAAAGGTTTTTTATTTTAACTTGATACCGAGTAGGGAAGAAGAAGATGCCTGTATGCAATTTATATTCAAAGTGCATAGTAATAGTGGTAGTGTCTGTGGTGAAAAGAAAGTTTCTGGAGTTTAGTTAGAAATGGGAAATTGTTTCTTGTTCTTCAAAATTTTTTCTGGAAAGGATAGAGAAACTACAAGTTGAAAATTCTGTGTCCCTTGTTTTGTTATGACTTCAGTAGAACATTTGTGACTCACAGCATTGACTTTTTTTTTTTTTTTTTCCATTGAGATACATTCACGGAAGAAAAGCCACCCATCATCTCTCCATATGGGGAAACCTTTGTTTGTGACAACCCTAAAGATACTGGAGTAAGTTGAGAAGCCTGAATACATATGGTCTGTCTTCACTTTAATCTTCATGTTAGGTATTCTATACTGCCCTTAATTTTTTTTTTCCTGTACCTTTTAGTTTCCAGTACCTTTTCTATCTTTTTAGGTATATGCAGAGGGTTTATGATGTAAATGTTTGAGGACAAATGGCTTTTCTTAATCTCAGGATACACTTTGTTCTGTTCAATAGTAATAGGAAGTTGTGGTGTGTGTGTTGGTTGATACTTTTTTTTTAAACCAACATAGACCAAATAACTGACTTCTTTTTTTTTCCCAATGCCCAGAACTGCTGTATTTATGCTCTCCCGTACAGTAGTGTATTGCAATACTCTGTGCATAATTGAGGTTAAGCAGTGAATAACTGTTAGAATTCACTAATAAAGGTGAAAGTGGCTTTTCTCTCATCTGTTCTAAGAGCTTGTAAGTAGGCCGTCACCCTTCTCTCTGTTTCACTGGTGTAAAGAAAAGGCTTCTGTAGGCTTTTATGAAGGGAGTGCCTGTAGAAATAGGTAATGAATCACTACAGATTTGAAGTAAGTGAGCATGAGAGAACAGAGGAATGAAGGCTATAAAGAAAATGTGCCTTTAATTTGGGTCAGAAAGAAAGACAAGTAGAAAGAGAAACCTCTGAAGGTCTGCCTGAAGAAGGAACTGGGTTTTTTAATATTGATTTAAAAATAACACAAAAATCCAAATGTTTTAGAGCTGTTTTATTGTTGTGTCTAACTAAGAGACAAGTGTAGTAGAACTCCTTCAGAGAAAAACTGAACCCTAATGAGTTTAGGCCTTGAGAATGAAATATTTGCTTTATTTCTTTCTATAGAGAGTCAGACTAAATTAAACATGCATATCAAGTTCAGTAAAATGTATGAACTCCTAAGCATTGGGATACTGTGGAAGGTTGGCCATATTGCAGATCTTATCACTTTAACATAAGAAGCCTTAATATTTTAAAAGGAGGAATTTACGTTTATGGACCTATTATAAAATTGTATTGCCAAGCCACGATCCAAGAATCAACCTGAGAACTGTGTGACATTAGCTTTAATAGGAGACTAAGGTAGTATCTCCTGAGGAAGATGCCTGTCCTCAGTGGCATTGAGACTTCATTTAATTTAGGCTCACACCCGATACCCTTCATGCAGTCTGTGTTTTAGCTGTGTTTTAGCTGTCAGGCTTCCTGTCTTGCTGTTGAAATCAGGAAGACTACCTGTTAGAAAAAGCTAAAACCAGAGGTGCATGTGATTACCTCCTGATCAAAAGTAGAGGGTTTTTATACAAGCCTGTGAGTAGGTAGTTCCATCTATCTGAGATCCAGATGCCAGATTTCTTCCTTAAGGTTAGGTACTTCCTAGGCATAAGAACAATACATATATAGAAGAAATACTTCTGTCTGTAAAGGTGCCTGTATGAGAAAATGCTAATACCTCAGAGACTTGCAGGAGGTGGGAGATGGGGATTTTGTCTTGTCTTTTGAGTATTTTTCAGGGTATTTCTGTAAACAGGACATTGGAAATGCTTGGGATTTAATTTGGGTGAAATACATGTTTGTGAGCAAGTAGAACTTCCTTTACCCACAGCCTCTCTTCATTTGTGGATTTCTACATTTTAAAATCTACAACAGAAATTCATTTCTTAGTTATTGCCTGGAAGTTATCTGGCTCCCTGAATGCACTTGCCCAAGTGCTGAAGATTATGGAGTGAGCACAAGCAGGACATCAAACTGTTATTGTAATGGTTTATGACAGGGAGGAAGAGGTACTACCACGTAGCTTCAGTGGGTACGGTTTGCAATTGCATCCTGATAAGCAAATGGAGGCAAAGGATACTGACCACTTTTGCCCTGGAGATGTTTCATGGGCTGTGATATTAGCCTCTTGACTGTTATGTAGAGGTGGGGCCATTTCCCCTTCATTTGTGATATTCCAGACAATCCAAGTATTTGCTGAGCAGTGGATGGGTTGCTTTTGAGTTTTCTATATAATTCGTTTATAAGGTATTCGAATGCTTTTTAGTTTTGTATTTTTTATGGTTGGTTTGTTTGTTTTTGTCTAGCCCTTGGTGCTACAACATAGTACTGTGATGTGTGGGTGGTTGGGTTTTGGTGGGTTTTTATATTTATAATGAGTCTGGCTGGCAGAGGAAGGCAAACAGGTCACCTAGATTTATCCTAGCATCAGACTGTGATTTCTACATTTTTGCTGCAGTGCAAATTTTGTCTGCTTTGGACTATGCTTTTTTTAGTCTTGCCTTTCCATGTTGCCAAGGTATAGTCCTCAAGTACAAGATTAGGTGCTGCTACTCAGAAAACAAATGTCAATGTTGTGAAAGCTTATCCACTTTTTTTCTGCCATTGTTCAATTTTTTTAAAAGTATACACCAGAGCTTAAATGAGTAAATTAAAATGCTTCTATCAGAAAGCACAAAGATGTTAATTTTAGGGTTCTTTCGAAGGAAGAAAGACAAATATTGAGAAGCTTCGTAGTGCAATATGATTGTCAGATCAACTTTAGGAAGTGTGAAATGTAATGTTCATGAGCAGTGTCAACCTTGACATTTTGTACACTGCAAACAGTTTGTGATAAAGATTTCTAAACAAAAATTAATAAATGATCCTTTTAGGAAGAAGATTTTGGCAGGAAAAAAAAGTGAGCTATATTTAGTATGGCTGAGTCTAGTGTTACTTTAAGATTTTGAATTTGCCCTTATTTTATCTATAATATACTATGAAGGCTGTACATTTATTCTGAGAAGTATTGATATGAAAGAAAGGCTAGCAGTGGCAAATCATAAATGGTGCTTAAGGTGCATGTAACACGTGGCTCTTGAGCTTAAAAAATACTCAGTTGTCACGGTTTAACCCCAACTGGCAACCAGAACACGGGTGCTCATTCACTCCCGCTGCAGTGAGGAGAATTGGAAAACAAGTCAACCTCTTAGATTGTGAACTAAGAACAGTTTAATAATTGAAACAACACAAAGTATAAATAATAATACTAATGCTGATAGTAATTGTAGTGGAAAGCAGGCAGCATGATGTTCTGTGGTATGGAATATCCCTTTGGCCAGTTTGGGTCAGCTGTCCTGGCCATGCTCCCTCCTGGCTTCTTATGTACCTCCTCACTGACAGAGCACGGGAAACAGAAAAGTCCTTGACTTAGAGTAAGCACTACCCAGCAACATCAGTGTATCAACATTATTCTCAGACTAAATCCAAAATACAGCCCTGTACCAGCTACTAGGAAGAAAATTAAGTCCATGTCCACCAACATCAGTGTATCAACATTATTCTCAGACTAAATCCAAAATACAGCCCTGTACCAGCTACTAGGAAGAAAATTAAGTCCATGTCCACCAACATCAGTGTNCAACATCAGTGTATCAACATTATTCTCAGACTAAATCCAAAATACAGCCCTGTACCAGCTACTAGGAAGAAAATTAAGTCCATGTCCACCAACATCAGTGTATCAACATTATTCTCAGACTAAATCCAAAATACAGCCCTGTACCAGCTACTAGGAAGAAAATTAAGTCCATGTCCACCAAAACCAGGATGTCATTGGCGCCTTGAGAACTGATATTTCTCTGCACTGAATTTCTTTATCTGATTTGTTCGTATTGGGTATTTTGTACTATGCTTAAGTGTTTTATCTGAGTATTGTTATTTAAAATGAAAATGTTGAAAATAACATTTCTTAGAATACAAAAATCAGCTTTCAAATGCATTTGAATATGTGGGGAAGAATAGCTTTGCTAGTTAGGCTGTTGTTTGTGTGTGATTTATATCTACAGTGATTTAAACATCACTTTCTCCTTCAGTACAAATGTTAGTTACAATATATTTCTTTTCTAGGAACTTCATGGAAAGGAATTCCTGACTTGTGAAAATAAATTTGATCTAGGAATGAGTGAAGAATATTCTTCCAAGAATCTATGGTATTAAATAAGAGTTGCAGAGAAACTCAAAGTGTAAAGAAGAAAGTGTTATTTCCTGATGTCATAAGTAGATCTCTAGCTCTGAAGGCACAATCATGACTGTATTTTTTTTTTGTCTATCTGAGCCTTTACCCCATCCTATAGGAGGCAGAGCTAGGCTCTGTGGCTGTTCTGAGACTGTCTAAACCGGGTTTCAGAATCTTTTGTGGATTTGATAAATGTCCCTGTTTTCCTCAGTCAGAATAAGGACGAAGAAGTTCCATTTTTGTGTGTCTTCTAGCTAACTGTGTCTGAGCGATCTCATAATTTACTTCCTCATTAGAAAAACACAAAACAAACACAAAACTAGAACCCATTCACCACTACCTGTCATAAGGCAGTGCCCACTGGTTTGATTAAATGGGAGCTAATGTGCTTCTTAGTTATCCAGTCTGCACCAGACTCCCATTGAGGTGGGAAAGGGAAGAGAAGTGGTTCTGTTAAATGGAGAAAGTAGGATTCAGTATAGGATTCATAGTTATAAGAAATGTATGCTTAGCATGTCTGTGGTTATCACTATGATTATAGAAATTATAAATATATTTATAATATGTCTTACCAGTATTTGTTCTAATTACTAGTTTTATGTATTTGTGCTTTGTAATAATATATTTTAAGAGTAAAATGCACTTTTTCTTTCCAGTTACTTTAATAATCAGAAAGAGAAGACAAAAGAATTTGCAAAAAATGAATCCTTGTCTCAGGAAGACCAATCATTAACACCAGAAGAATCTGACAGCGAATCTGTATATTCTATTGTGGAACAACATTCTTTGCCTTTAAGCAAAAAGAAAAATAAAGCCAAAACACATTCAGCATTGTGTAGTAAGATACAAAGTGGAGATTGTGATCGCTTGGTCAGGGAACAAATGAATTTTTGGCAATTCGATGGAGATCAAACTTTGACTAGAAATGAATCGATAATGCCGTATGCTTGCTTTTATGGACCATCAGTAAAGAAGATTAAGGCAGGATGGCTGGATAAATTATCCCCTCAAGGGTATGGTATTTGCAGTTATTATTGTATAATTGTATATATGTTTGCACAAAGATATTCAGTTTGTATTTGGTCACTGCTTAATATTTGTAGTGGGAGGTGGAAGGGAATTGTTTTTGTTGAAAGAGCACCAGGCTCTTGTGAATTCAAAGGTTTTTATGACCTTTGATATAACCTATACTAAAGTTTCTTTAGGAAATGCACTCAGGAAAACTATTTTTCTTAAAATTATTGGTCACCACTCATGAACTGTGGTGGAAAAATACAAAATTAACTTGTACTAGTATTTCCAGTTGTTACATTTTTGCTGATTTTTTTTGTGGGCCACAAAGTAAGTGAAAACAAATTCTAGTTCTGAAATACTCCTTTACTAATTTGGCCATGGATTAAAATTTAGTAATTAGTGTGGCTGGGGATCCTGTTGCTTTCTGTGTGTATAAGTTGAGCTTTGAGTTTAGAATTCATCTGGGGTGAATTGCTTCCTAGTTTAATTTATTTTTGTGCCTAAAGTTTGATGGGAGAAATATGAGCTCAAGTCTTGTTTTAAGATTTCAGATAGTGAAGACGAGAGAGGCACACAATAGAAAATGAATACTCTCTGCCACATTTGGAAGTTAGACAACAACAATAATAATAAATCTTATGTTTGATTTCAGTTATAAGTTTTTTGTTTTATTTTAACTGATTTTAAACTCCAGCTATTGTTAATATGTTTCTCACTAAAGAATGCTTCATTATCAGATCTTCCCTTCATAAATACTTGCAAACTCTGATGCAATTTTTCGAACTTCCTTCTTTTAAATTGTAGTTTTCAGTTCTCCATTTGTTCTTATGTCTTATGTTCTTATGAATTCTATGAATTTCTCTTTGTATTGAAAGAGGAACAATTTTACTTTTTAAATCTGTTTCTGATCTTCATTAGTACTTAGCATCTAGAAATTAAAGCTGTTGTACTTGTTAGTGCTGTAATATGTCTACTTTACTTCTATTCAAGCCTTAGTAGATCTGCATCCTTTGTTCTTAGGACTGTATCTTTAGCTACACTGAAAGGTATTAAACCATTTGGGCTTTCCGTTGATTATTTGTGGCTATAGTAATCATCACTACTCAGAAAGTATAGCAATTTTTTTTAAAATTTATTTTTAAAAAATTTTAAAAATTGTTAAAAACTTTTTTTGGTGAGAAATTTACTTAATTAACTTGTTTTAGAATACAATCTGGTTTGAACCCACTGGGAGCGGCTCTGTTGTACAGCAATTTCCATTATTTTCTTGCTCCTTTATAAGGATTCTGATTTGACAAGTTTTATCAATTTTATTTTGGTTTTGTGTTGATGCAGTGATACATTGTTGAAGGTGAATAACAGGAAGGAATAATAGGTTTAATAAACCTATTTTACCATCACAGAATTTCAATGTGCTCAAACCTATTCTGTTTGTTTTTAAAGTTGTTTCAAAAGTTTCATTCACATTTATGGCTTATCATTTTTCACCTTTGCTAAAGAGTCAGAGAATAATTATACACAGAATCAAAAGACTCTTTCCTAGGATAAAATACATTTCCACATTTATTAATTTTTTTCAGAATTGTTAGTGTACTGACATCTTAGACAGCTGCAGTCAGTTGTAACTTTTGTTTTATTTTACTTACAGGATTTTTTTTTTTTTTTTACAACACCTTTGGCAGTTAGTAGAGTGATAAAAAGTTTAGTTCTTGTTTCCATTTGGCTTGTCTTGAGCTATTTGAAGGGATAGAGTTGTGAACAAGCTATAAAAGCTTTAATAAAGTGCTGTGTGGGAATATATTATTTGGAAAAGATAATGAGTTAACCACAAAATTGGTACTGGTTAGTACTGAGTAAAACAGTTGCAGCGTCATTAGCCTTGATCCAGTGGTACTCCACGGCTACATTTCAAGGACTTTTCCTCAGGCATGGTTCAATGCATGATACGTTTTTATTTCTCTTACAATACCCTTTTTCAAACATCTGAAGAATTAAAAGAGCCCAACCAAATTTAAAAAATAATTTTTTTTCCATACTATTGAAGCACTGTCATATTTTACTTCAGTTCCCACCAACTGAGTATTTCTTTCTGTTCTACACCTCCCATTCCTTTTACAGAATTCCAATTTACACTTGGCAGTTTGCGACCTCAGGGAAAAGAATATATACTGTTTTCTTAAATTGCTACATATCATGCAGTTAAAGTATGGTGTCTCTTATTTTAGTTAACTCCCTATGAATTGTAAAACCATTCAGTTTGCTCACAATGTATGGGATATGTTAGGTTCACTCTTCTCTACATAATCTTGAAGTTTATTGACATTTTAATGGAAAATAGATTTTACATTGGCCAGTCCAGGTTATGAAAAATGATGATTTATTGTAGTCATATAATACAAGTTAGTTAAGCCAGAGCTGCTGTTTGATTAAAGTTTTGATAAGCTATCACAGTCTAATCCTAAAGCAGAGCACTCCTTTAATGAGAAAGGAAATAATGTTGGGAAAAGACTTAGTGCGGTCTTGTTCTTGCTTAATTAACTCGTTTAATAGATTTTAGAATTGAGACATTTATAGATGATAACTAACAGGCTGTCAGCATTTTTAATGAGCACAATGGACTACTTCAGGTTGATGTAAAAATATTTTTTTTGAAAGGTCCTTATAGAACATGAGTTAATGGCACACTGAAATAATCAAAGGAGTTTCTCATTAATGATGTCCAGTTGATAACACACATTGAAAATTGAATTTTGTGTTGTACTTGTTGAGAGGTGTGTTGTGACTGCTATCTATTCACTGGCCAGGAAACAGAGTGTTGAGGAGAGGTGTTGATATTAATGACTGGAGATACCATAGCCTGTAAACAGAGATTATCATAAGCATGATAATGAGATGGTCATTTGAGGTTCTCAGCTTTCATTTTTGGAAAGTATCTTAACAGAGCTTGTAGCACCTAAAGTTTTGCTCTGTGTTAAGAATATTCATTTGAACAAGAAGCTAAACATGATTTGATCTTTCTATAATTTGTGCTTGAGACATTCATAAAAGACGGTGTTAGCTGTGTATTAATTGTGTTAATATTTGATTCACAGCAAACGTGTGTTTCAGAAGCGCTGGGTTAAATTTGATGGAGACAGCATTTCTTATTACAACAACGAAAAGGTAAGGGACATGTTTTGATCGTGTTTGGAATAAAATATATCTGTGTAATACACATATTACCATAAAGAAATTATTGAATAATTACAAATGAATATTAATCTTTAATTTTCAATTGTAAAGTACTAGGGTGAGATGTTATTAAATATTTTAAGGTGTCCTTGTCTTCATGTATTGTTCATCCTTTTGTTTACTAGAAGGGCTTGTATTATTCAAATTTTGAGGTAGATATCATCAGATTTTTACTTTAATGAGAGACTGACACTGCTGCAGTCTGCAAAACAGAGCAGGATCATGCTAAACACATTTGAGAGAGCTAATGTTATTTTGATGGTGATTGCAAAGTGTCTTGATATGGGAACCTATCATGCTGGAGATCGTGAGGTAGAAATTAAAAGTAGCATGGAAGACCTTTCCTAAAAAGAAAACCCCAAATCTCTACACTTGTTGACTCTTTAATTAAAAATATCTTTTTCCTGTTTGTCTTCTATGAATAATTAATTGCATGTCATTGAGCTGGGTTGGGTTTGAATGGATCTGTTCAAAATCAGCACAGTACTGCAATGTCTACAGATGTTTTTGCTTCTGTACTTGAGGATTGAATCTTACTGAAACATTCTCAGACTCATGAGCTGCTTTGATTAAAGTAGTTTATTTCTTATATGTGATACAAAAACGGATTTGTAAATCGTGGTTTTCAATAAAGCATGTATTCCTTCTGATTCTCTTGTAATTCTTGTAATACCCTTTAGACCATTAAAAAGTTCTTTTTCTTTTGCTCTGTGATTTACTAATTATTTTTGTCTCTTGGAAGTAATGAAAACCTTCTTAGACTCAAAAGTGATAGATGGTTGTACAAAATCCATTTTAAGGGAAATTGAGGTTATATGCATGTGTGTTATTTTAAATGCTGGAAACCATTTCCTGTTGAAGATGGATATTGCATTAGGATGCAATTGCATGAAAATGCAATTTCAGGTAAAAGTTCCCAAACACTATGCTGGTTTCAATAAGAGGTCTATAGATGCTTTATGGTGGGGTGGGGTTGTAAGAACTAAGGTAGGATAAAATATTTCCTGAGTGGCTGGGGATCTAAGAACAAGCTCAAAAAATTATTTGAATTGATATTTGTGCCTACTGATTACAGACTTGAAACAATCTGTTTTTACTTGCTTGCTTTGCTTCACTTACAGTAGAAATGATTTTGTAGGTGAAGGGAACAACAGAATAACATTTGGATTGCAGTAACAAAAAATGTTACCCCTTTGTGGTATTGATCCCAAGGCTTCAGAGAAGCAGAAAAGCAGGGTTAGTCATTAAGAAAGTCTTGAAAAAATACAGCAATGGGATTTGCTTAACACTGTCTGTAGCATAATTAGGGAAAGAAATGCTAATAAAGTATTTTAAGTCTTGTATCTGCACAAGGGATTTTCTTGTTTTTTTTGAAAGTCACTGAAAATGTTACTTGGAGGTCAATTGAACTAGATTAGTACTTGTTATACATTCCTCTGTCATAAGAGGTAACAGAAATCTTCCCTTCTGCTCGAGGGAATGTTTAGTGTGTCACATGATGCATAGAAAGCTAACAGTTCTGCATCCTGTGTTTGAAAGGTCTGTGTGGTAGGTTAGGCTATCAGGAGCCTGCAAACACTTGGGTTGAAGCCCCTTTGTCTCACTTTTGCTGGCATCTGAGTCCAAGCCCCACTCTGGGTATTGAAGAAGTTGCTGGTTGGTCTGTGTGTTTGTAAGTTTTACCAAACATCTGACTTGTTGACTTGGTGAGTCTCATATGTGAAGAAATCTGTATGTCTGAGAACTGCAAGGCCTGAAGCAAATTCAGGAAGGATTTGGTGAAACCCAAATTAGCTGGCAGATGGGAAGAAAGCATAGCTGGCTACCAGTATTTCTTAGTGCCCAGTGGGATTGTGTTGAGTGAGCAGTGGTGTCACTGGGGAACATGAGTTTTTGGTGGATCACTACCCCCACACCTACAGTGTTAATATTTCCTGTGAGATGGATACCAGCATCTTCCTGCTGTTGCTTCTGTATTGTTACCTTGACATAAAAAAACCCCTACTTGCAGACCCATCAAGACCTGCATGCAGTTCAAGACAGTTCTCATAAAAGTTGAGGCTAGTTATACAGCTCCTTGCAAGGCATTACGTGCCCCCTCTCCTACCCACATAGCTGGCTATATATATATATTTTTTTTTTTTTTTTAAATGGGACGGTTCTTGTTTTAACTTTAGATCTTAATAGCACGTTCTGTCTGTTCTAATCTGTGTTTGTCTCAGGACATTCCTACACAGACAAGCATGTTATAAAGAGATTGTTATACTTTTGGTTTCACGTATCAATTAAAAGTAGTTCTCAAAAGGAAACCAATCCATACTTGATATTTTTCTTCTTATTACAAGTAGGAAAGGTTAGACTCATTGGAATGAAACTTTATTTTACTCAGAAATGCTACCAATATTAAATAGCTCTATTGGTCATTCAAATTAGGAACTTGAGAGGAGTGAGGTTCTCAAGAAGGGGAAATGTACTACATGGCTAATGACGAGTGAAATAATTGGAGAATAGGGAGGGAAGACACAGAGTATTATTCCTGGAAATTCCCATATGAATGCTTCTCTGAAGGATTTAAACTGTAATTTTATAAATATTTTTCTACCCTTGTTCTAGTTGTGCATCAGCTTCTAATTGATAGAGATCTCTTCTTTACTTTGTATCTGCATATATGAAAAAAATATTTAGTTTTTAACAAACAGCCTCTGACCTAGGGAAGGTTTTGGTTTTAATCTGTGTTGCTCTCATTTCTTCTACGTTCCTGGTCCTGAGAAAGTTGATGTAATAAGAGCAACATCCCGTGTGGCTTTGTCTTAACAGAGTGTGGTTAACTAAAGTGAGAACAAACTAAAGAGGGGGAGGCAGAATTGGAGAATTTTTTTCAGCTACCCAATATGCACAAGTTTTGTTTCAAATTGCTTCCTACTATTGATAGAACTCAGGTACTCTACTAAGCACTTCACAGTAAGGCAAAAACTGCTGGTTTTATTGAAAGTTTTTATTTAAATATTTACTGATTTAGGAATAAGACTTGCCTCTTCATGTGGAGAATTTCCATTTTTTGTTTTGTTACATGTGAACATAACAAAGAACAAAATTCACTGCAAAACAGGTGAATCACTGCCATTCTTGAAACAGATCATACTTAATCTGTTGTGGAAATAAAGCCAAAGTAGTCCAAACTAGTATTTTCCCGGATCTTTTAGCTCAACTCTGAATCACAACTGTCAAGGAGTGACAGTGGGCTGTATGTGAAAATAAAAGTTTCTATCAAAGCAGCTGATATAAAAAAACCCATGAAAACATTTTGCTTTCCCTGCTAGAAAATTTTTCTGTCAGAGAATTTTTAGCAGCTCTAAAACTAGTGTACACCACTCAGCAACAGAATAAATATCTGTGAAGTCCTTGGCTGCGTTTGATTTTGTTTTCTATTCTCTTAAATAATTCACCTAATTTCCAGTCTGGAGTATTTCAAAGAGGGATATTGTATCTTGATCAGCAACAGCTTTTTAACAGGCATTATTTTTGCACATGAAAGAAAAGCTGCTGCAGAATAAAGATTGATAAATTATTATGGTTTAAACTGTATTTGAAAATATGTATGCCTTAGAGAACAAAGCTTTAATAAGGATGATGGATGATTGTTTAAATAGCAAAGCAAAACTATGCTCAGCTTAAAAGGAAATTGACTTTTTTTTGAGCAAAGGAAATAAAATAGTTGTGACTTCCAGTAGTCTGTTATTCTCTTGCAGTATTACCAAATACAGCCAGTAGATGCCTGCAAACACCATCACATATTTATAACTGAACACCTACAGAAATAGTGTCCGTAATAATTTTGTTTTCCCATTGGAAGGATCAGTAGTTAACATAATATCCAACCATATTAACAAATATGTTAAAATCACTCTTTTAACAAATATGGCCATAATGAAAATAGATATACAATTCTGTGATCATTCTGATGATTGTGTGTAACTACAGTAACATGCTTGCTTCTGCTGCATTTCAATATTTCTTTATCTGCTAAACTACCTTCACTGACATATATTAGTACCTCCAAGTGAAACAGCATTAGTGTATTAAACTCAGTAAACAAAAAAATGATTCAGTGTATCCTTCATGCTTAGCATTCACAGTCTTCCTCAAGTGCTTGTATGAAGTCTAATAATTTATATTTTGGGAGGAAAGTTATTGCAGTACAAATTCTTTATTGGGAGCTGACTCTTGGACTATTACTGCATCTAGGTCATAAATTTTATCAGTATATCTGGATTGTCTTGGTCAGAAAACCAATTTATCAAAGCATAGTGGAGATAGGAGCAGCATTAACTCTGGAATCCAGAAATCATGCACATGTATTTCCAAAGTGCACGTCTGCTTGAGCTTTCCTTCCCCTCAACCCCCACCCCAAACACTTAGGTTAATTAGGTTAAAAGATGAGCTACTTGAAGGACGTACTTGTAGCAGTTCCTTTTTTCTGTCTTGTTTTTATGTTTAGTTCAGTTGTCCTAATACCTAGCTGGAAATTAAAAATTTTGGGGAAATTTGTGCTGACCCCAAATTATTGTGGTTTAACCCCAGCTGGCAACCAAGCCCCACACCCACTCACTGACTCTCCCCCCATCAGGATGGAAGAGAGAAACAGAAGGATAAACATGAGAAAACTTGTGTGTTGAGATAAAGACACTTTAAGAGGCAAAGCAAAAGCTGTTCACAAGCAAAGCAATCCAAGGAATTCATTGACCACTTCCCACGGGCAGGCAGGTGTTCAGCCACCCCCGGGAGAGCAGGGCTCCGTTCCACTTAATGGTGACTTGAGAAGACAAACTCCATCACTCTGAATGTTCCCCCATTCCTCCGTCTTCCCCCAGCTTCATACACTGAGGGTGGTGCCATATGGTATGGGATATCCTTTGGGTCAGCTGGGGTCAGCTGTCCAGGCTGTGTCATCTCCCAGCTCCTCGCAGGTGGAGTGGAGTGAGGAACAGAAAAGGCCTTGACTCTGTGTCAGCACTGCTCAGCCGTAGCTAAAACTGCCCCGTGTCATGAAGACTATTTCCATCACCAGACATAGCCCCATTCTAGCTACTGTGAAGGAAATTAACTGCGTGCCAGCCAAAACCAGCACGCACACACTGCAGAAAGCCAGATACCTGATACAAGCTGGAGCATTCTTGTTAGTACTGACAGGGCAGAGTATTTTTCTAGATGGATGTCCTTCTTTGAATACAAAATTAGGGATAAAATCAGTGGTTTTACTTTTCTTATTGGCTGTCCACTGGGGAATAAAAATTTTTTTTTGAATTCTCTGCCTGAAGAAAGTATATTTTTTTTTTCCCCAGGTCAGATTCTATCCTACAAGTGTAATAATTATATATTTTAAGATTATTTTTCTGTTAGAGAGTAAATGTAATTTACTTTGGCATAAAATTGTAAATTTAAGAGAGTGTGATGATGTTTTGCAATATTAATGGCATGAGACAATTTATGAAGTTGTTTCTCAAATATGCACATTCTATCTCATCCTGGGATTTTTTTCTATTTTAGAAGGTAGTAGATGTGCATGGATCCAGAACAGTGAAGTTGGTGATGGATAGGTAGTGAAGGGGTTTGCTTATTAATGCAGTTTTATTAAGTGTGGTGAACTTCCTAAACATCAGGACAAGTAGTATTGCCTGAGAGAAATGTAACATTCCATGAGAATTATTAAATATTTCTACTGCCTTGTTATTACAGGAAGTGTTCTCAAAGGGAATAATACTGCTCTCTGCTATAGCAACAGTAAGAGTTCATGGGGAGAATAAATTTGAAGTTGTCACATCCCATAGGACCTTTGTTTTCCGTGTGGATAAAGAAGGTAAGTAGAAGATGCGTAGTTCTAAAAATTTCCAAAAAGCCATTGTAAACACTGTTGATTAAATTACGTTTGTGAAATACAACATGTTATAATACCAGAAATATTTCTGTAATCCAGTAGGTTTGAGCTCATAAAGTGAAACTGGAGATAACTGTTAACTTTGTAAGAACAACGGAAGTTGTTGGGGAATGGGTTTTTCAAATATAAAAATGAGAAGACTTTTCCTGACTCTTCTGCCTCCCCCTGCCTCCTTCCCGAAGATTAATTTGTCTGGACATTCCTTAAGTCTCACAGCTCTTACAGCCTGTGTGCTCTCAGACATCTCTGAGTCACTACTTGATACAAAATTGACAAAGACACAATGAATTTGATGGCTAGGATATGATGCTGTGATCAAAGGAAATCCAAGGTTTTCTGTTTTATACAGTATTTTCAGGCATGTATTGATAGAGATTACAAATGTCAATTGTAGTAAGGAAGTTAGTATGCCTTCTAATGGAATGTTTTATCAACTTACAGCTGTAATATGTGGAATCAATATCAGTGCATGTATGGTTTATTTATGGAAACAATCAAATAAAAATGAATATCTTAAAAAAAAGAGATGTGCAATATGTATTTACAGCAGTGCACACCAGAGCCATTATAGCTAAGGGTCTCTCAGCATTTCCATTATCAAATCCCATTTATATGGGTTATAGCTTTGTTGTAAACATTTGCTGCAGGCTGTAACAGGAGTGCAGCATCAGTGAACAAATCCTTCTTCTCAGGTTTGGCTCAAATAATTTCAGTCATTTTTATGCTCTTAGCTGAGTTTAAAAGTATGTACTTCTTTGTTATTTTTGCATTTCTCTTCCAAATGTATTTGAAAAAATTTTTATAAAGTGGAATATAACCATCTTGGTGCAATACATTTTGTAGGGCTGCAATTTGTTTTATGGACCATTGCCTTTGGATACTATAAAAATGTTAAAAACTTATACTGACTTGTAAAATATATTCAGAGCACCCACTTGTTATACATGAAATTCCATTTTTGCATAGTATATAACCCTCTTTGGACATAGTAACCTGTCTGTAATGCTGTTCACTTAGGGTTAGAAATGTGTGTTGTACAAGGAATTTGGTCCTTACTGTATCCAGAACTGGATGATGTATTCACAGTAAAGCATGTAAATAACTCTGCTTGATTTCTGTTATGCGCACAAACCTGTTACTTGATGCTATTATTTCTGTGGATTTGTGGTTGGGAATTGTTCTGGGACTATTCAAAGGGTACTTAACTTCTTTCAAAGATTTTGAGATGGAGACTTTTTATATATATTTTGAGATATCCGAAATGCATTACTTTCGGATGGATTTAAATATCTAGAGTGAAAAGCACTTTACATAATGGTTTGGAAAGTTTAAGGGAAAAAATAATAACTAATCAAGGAATAGCAATGAACTAGAGCATAACCTGCTCAGATGCAGAGTGCTTTTGTTCAATTGGAGTGAAATACCATTGAAAAAAACACTTCTAGAGTAATTTGATGCCCTCAGCTATACTAAAATACTTTGAAAAATTACTGGAGTATTTCAGGAGCGCATCTATATATTTTAAAACAGAACTTCTTACAGGAACACTTGGATCACATTCCCTGTGCTAATCTGTGAAGCTCCTATCTTCCTCTTCTTCAAAGTATTTTATGACACTTCAATTTGTGTATTTGTTCCTTCATGTTGCACACATGATAATTATGAAGTAAGCACATTATTGTTTTAATGCTGCTCTTTGCAGTGTTCCATGCTGATTTTGCGGGCTTTATACATACAAACCTTTAATCCCTTCCTGCCCCACCTCCCAATATATTTTATGATCTGACTCTTTCAGAGCAAACACTTGAAATATTAATGATATTCCATCACATAGTCATTTGGAGTTCTCAGCAGTGTATTGATCTTAGTCTGGTGAAATATCTGGACACAGTGAATGAGACTGAGTGAAACTTTATTACTTCACCTCCTTGTGTTCATGTATTTGTAAGATGTTAAATTAATAATGCATGCAAAGTTACTCAAACATGCGTTTTCTTGATTACTCAGTACCCTTGATAATATCAGGCTTAACCACCACACCTCAATGGAATGGACTATAAACTGCCAAGTGTTTTTTCTTAAAAGCATGGCCAAACATGGAATAACACTACTGATGGCTTGACTCTTTAGTGACAGATAATATTTAGGCTTGCTGGTTTCTCTTTACATAACTGCTGTAGTTCTTTCCCATTGATCTGGCTGCCAGATAGTGAACATGCCACCTGTCTACTACTTCAGTCTTTAAGCTGTCTGGAATTAACTATCTTAGAACTAGTAGTCATGATTTTAAGAATCTTGATCATCCTTTTGTTTTGATTTGTGTATTGATTGTTGGAAGTAAATTGAATGGCTGTCTTTCTAAAATCTCCACTGATAAAGATTCTCGTTATTTTTATTTACAGCTGCTCATCAAGGTGGATGTTCTCTCTTACCTGGTATAGCTATACCATCAAACAGTGTAGCCTGCTAGGAAGAACAGGAAAATCAATGTGTAGAGAATGAAGCTGCTGCTTAACTAACTGTCTCTGACTAATTTTTTTTTTTTCATGTTTAGAAGAAAGAAATGACTGGGTTAATACGATGCTCAATGCCTTGAAATTGCAGTCTGATAATAACTCTCAGTCTCGAACTTCGGTCGCCCCAGAGAAAAGTGGATATCTGGAGCTGAAAGGATACAAAACCAAAATCTTTATTCTACTTCAGGGGAGTACTGTATGGATCTGCAAAAATGAGCAGGTAAATTTTTCATATGCTTTTCATGAATGAAATCTTATAAAGATGGTTTAACTAGTGAGTTGGAAATTGATGGCTCTTTGTGAATAGGTGCATTTCAATATAAATGCATATCTCTTTTTATGTAGTACTTTATTGCTGCAATTCTCAGAAGGCTTCACAAAGCAGGCAAAGTATCATTATGTCTGTTGTACAATAGAGAAAAGCGAATACATAGTGAGGTGAAGTGAAAAGCTCTGAGTGTCACAACATATTAGTGTCAGGGCTGGGATTAATTCACTCTTAAAATGTGGGCCATAAGCACTCAACTTAATCAGAAGGCTTATTTTGTGCACTGATTTCAGTGTTTTATAATACACTGCTCTGCAAAGTGTGCTATACAGCAGCACATTGTGGTATTTAACTGGTTCTTCAGCTAAATGTTCCAAACTGATATTCTCTTTGGTTTTAAGAATATATATTGACCAGTTTCTGATGTGCACTGTAATATTTAAATAAATCCAGTATTAAAAAATGTGACATAGGTCTATCATTTCAATTCCCAAAATCTAGAGCTTTTGGTTTTGTTTTTGGCATGACTATATGATAATATAAAGCACTAATCTGTGGAACTCTCTAAGGTGCCCTAGGTAGGGAATAAATGTGGATAGTTTGATTCAGTGAATAATTGTGTGAACTAGTGAGGAAAAATCTGTTGCAGGACATTAAATGGAAGATGTTATTTCTCTTGATTATCCACAGTAGGTGGAACCCAGGATGGCATTGGGGGAGGTGTTTTTACATGCTTGCCTTGTTGTCAGTTTCTTTCAGAGTTGTGTACAGGCAAATCCCTGTTTCAAATGTGAATGATCTCTTAGTAACACTTGGCACTTTGGAGTTGATCTGTCTTCCTCTCCTGTTATGCTCTTCTGTGTGAAATTACGTAGGTGTGCTTGGGGGACCATGTAATGTTTGATCTTACCGTTCTTTCCCAGGGTATGGGTGGAAATTTGAGACTGGGAAATACCTGGGTTTTTTTCTATTTACAGTACTCCAAGGAAGTTTTACTTGTTGGGTACATTCTATGAGGGCAGTCAACAGCCAGCTAATCAAAAAATGTTGTATGGGGTTTGCATGGCAAACCAGAGGAGGGGGCACCAGCAGAGACAAAGTGTGATGAACTGACCACAACTCCCATTCCCTGTCCCCCTAAGCCACTGAGTGGGGAGGAGGTACCGAAAATCAGGAGCAAAGTTAAGACCAGGAAGAAGGGATGGGTGGGGGAAAGGTGCTTTAAGATTTGGTTTTATTTCTCATTATCCTACTCTGCTTTGATCAGTAATAGATTAAACTGATTTGCTCAAGTTGAATCTGTTTTGCCCGTGACAGAAAGTGGTGAGTGATCTGTCCCTGTCTTTACCTTGTCCCTCTATACTTTTGTTATAGTTTCTCTCCCCTGACCAGTTGAGAGGGGGAGGTAATAGAGCAGCTATCCAGGATCAGCCCACCACAAATGTGATACAGTTTATGGATTTTTGCTGTTCTGTAGCTATAACAAAAGTCCACAAATAATTTAGATATGATACCAAAAATGTATTTGCTATGTGTCATTTGAATTTAAGTCCACTGCATATGTTTTGCTGAATGAACATCATGGAGTGAAATTAGTCTGCATAGCTGAGCACAGTACTCTTTATCTATACTGAAATGCTCAGTCTTGATTATTGTAACGAATAGGCAACCTGTCAGTCAGTTTGTTTATTCAAGTAAAATTTACAGCTAGATGTCTTTAAGGAGGAACAAAACTAAAATGCAAACACCATACTTCCATTCTGAGATCCTGCATTTCACTGAGGCATCTCAAAAGAATGAGTTCAACCAACTTACTTTACAGTCATTGCTTGTGGGATGACTCACACTGCTGCAATGCTCAATGTTCCTTTTCCATCACAGGGTTTCCAGGTATTTCATCAGTGAGCATCCGTGGAAAACATTCTTATCAATGAAAGTCCTCTTTTTGTGGATGTTCATTGTTAAGGAGCCACTTTTCCTTTCAGAATTAATGCTTATTGAATCTTATGCCCCTGAATATTTTTGAGTGGTCCTTATGGATGTTCTGAGCTTCTTGATTAAGGAGCAGAGTTATACAGACTTGTGAAGGAGTTTCTCTTCTAGAGTGATAGGTCATTTGAAACTAGGTATGACCCCCGTGAGAGTCACAGTACCAGGTACCAAATTTTTACTTTCTTCTTTTATTCTTATTCTGCCTGAATATAACTGTTGGGAACATCTTTCTTGCTTCAAGTAGTGCTTTGAACTTTCTCTGTTGATACGGATCACTCACAGCTCTGCCCACTGAGCTGAGTTTTTCTGACTGTGTATGTTGATACAAAACAGCCATTTGCTGTTGAAGGGTCCTTGATTGCTCTTTTCTACATTTTCAGAGTGCAGGTGATATTATTCGGATTATCTAAGATTCCTCCCCTCCCCCATCAACTTCTGTTTTTACAGGTTTTTTTAAATGCTTTTTTGCGTGTGTGCACGTGTGTGTTGGTTCCATTGCTTGTGCAGCTGTATGGCAGGTTGTAGCTGCTCTGCCCTTTCAACATCATGGATTTCAGAATTTTTTTAGCTGGTCATGAAAGCACACCACTATACAGTGCTATTTCTAGACATTTATTCCCTTGTACTACATGAATGCTCTGCAGAGATCACTGACTGTAATGTAGCAGAAGGCAAACCAAAATCAAGCCCTGAAACAGAATGGTTAGACATGCTGCCAGCCTGTCAACTTCTCTGGTGTGTATGGATATTGCAAACAATGGGGCAAAACCAGCTTCTTCCCAAAGCTTATTTATCTAAACCCGAAAATATCAAATGGTCCTAAGAGATTTCTTTTTAGATTTTCCATTTGAACCATGTCATTTCTTTGTGCAATTTCTGGATGTTTGGGAATCAGAAGAAATAGGTTCTGTCTTTAGGCTTTCACAGTCTGCAATTATTTTGGTACCTCTAATTTCAAGTGGAAAACAGAATGATTTTTACTGCAGTGCTGAAGAAAATCCCCGCAATACAGCACTAATCCATTAGAGGGCGCCGTTGATCTAAAAATCCTTTCCTGATTCAAGTTTGCAGTTGAGCCAGTAATTATCAGGCAAATCTGTCCAGGGATGTCCTAAAATCCTGTTCATATTGGAATTCACATCCATACGAGACTCCCAGAGAGCCTTAGAGGGGTTTATTATAGCTGCAGTGCTAAAAGACACCTATTTAGACTTCTTACAATGTTGAAATGAGATTGGATCGAGATGATTCATTGATTTCTAATAAACTTGATAGAGGAGAGTCTGCTGTTACTTAAAAATCTTTTTCTTCAGTGTTGAAAGTGGAGAAGATCCTAAGCCAAATGCCAAATCCTAATATAACCACCATGAACTTCGTGCAGTTCGGATTGAGATCAGAACATCATGTCTCAGGCCCATTTCTAGTTAAAAAGTGATTGGTTTAGCTTGAACTCCTGGCAGTGATATAGTGCTAGTATGAAACCATCAATTTCTTTGACTCATGTAGTGTAAATTTCTTAAACTTCCTCTCTTGATCAGAAGTGAAAAATAAATCGTACAGAATCAATTTGTTCAACCTGCAGCTTGCTGAAATTCCCATTTCTGTTTCAAAGTCGTTCATGCTTAAATAAAAACATGTAATCTGATCTTTTGTGGCAGTTCAAACAGTGACTTGAAATATCAGTCTGCTGTGGTGGTGCCAGCGATAACCTTCCCTCTGTTACCATTGGAAGGGCTCTGACAGATGCTTGTCTGGTCTGCTCAAATATACCCCTTTGTTAGGCTGTATTTAAGATTTACTGGTATCTAAAGACAGGGAGGACTTAGGTGTTGTAGTGTTTGTGCTAGAATTTGGCTTTGAAAAGAGTAATTGGGATCTTCTTGTTACTGCTTTGGGTGGTTAGATGTATTTACCTGGGATATTTGAGGAAACTGCCAAATATGAAGATAGGGGAATGGTATGGCTCTGTGCCATAATTATTTGTGACATGTTCTCTTCATGAATGACTCCAAGTTAAAGCTAGAATACTGATGAGTATTCTCTCTGTTATGTGTAAGCAATAGTATCCATTACTTATTGAAAACTTCTTGTTTCATTTTGGCTCAATGTTCCTATTGATTTCAGAGGGTTTTTTGTTTTGTCAAAGATTGAAATGATTTGCTCTGTGGCAGATGGAAATGTTTATTCATGTTGAATGAACCAATAA
Source organism: Atrichornis clamosus (assembly GCA_013400975.1). Classification (NCBI taxonomy): domain Eukaryota; kingdom Metazoa; phylum Chordata; class Aves; order Passeriformes; family Menuridae; genus Atrichornis; species Atrichornis clamosus. The sequence goes on along the minus strand of WBMZ01013523.1, from coordinate 67,873 downwards.
TAGTGCCTAGTCATTTTCATTTTCTCTGTAATGCTAATGGGGCATTTAAAGCAAAACTGGACAACACCAAAAGATGTATTACAAGAAAGGGTGTTAAACAGGTAGAAGATGGCAAAGGGTGGGACAATGTAGAGAACTGATATGAGGACAGCTGAAAGGATAAGCCAAAGATGATGCTTGAGTTTGGCATCCTGAAAGAGAGGAAGTGATGTTAATGTCAGTGGAGGGAAGCAGAAGGGATGCGTGCCTGCATCTCTGTGTGCATAAGAGCAGAGATGTGTTCTTATCTCAGTTAAGAAACACAGGCTTAAAGGGGAGTGTTTTTGAGCAACATGATCTAGTGAAACATGCCAACGTTGGATATGTATTTCAGGGGGATTGGATTAGATGATCTTTAAAGGTTCACTCCAACCCAAACCATACTATGACACTATAAAATGCAGTTCCAGAGATGATGTGGTTGGGATTCAGGGGGAGGCTTGAAAGCCTTTTGGTATATAGCAATGGGAATTTATAATGATCCTCTGCAAAGGGGATTGTTCATTAGGAGATGTTCTGTTTTACCCTGGAGAAAATGGAATCCTGATTAATAATCAAGAACAGGATGAATGAGAGAGAAAACTTAAAAAAAAAAAAAGTATCAGGTACAGTCAAAAGTGTCTAACAATGGAAGATGGCCAAAGAAGAATAGTTAAATGAAGTCTTGAAGATGAGTAGTAATGATTGGCTGTCATGCTAAAACAGCATGAGAAATGTATATTTTTAATGTATGTAGATTGTTTGGTGTATCATCGTAATTATATTTGTGAATATAAAATGAGTACAAGGTGATGGCAACAGCAATATGAAAGAAAATTGGGGAGAGGAGTTGAAAGCAAGTTGAGCAGAAAGGAAAATAGTACTTAAAAGTTTTGAGATCTAATGAGGAACCCTGAGCAAAGCAACTGAGAGTTTTCAGAAGCAAGCTAAGGAAGAAGCTAGGGGATTAAAGGCAACAAAAGGAAGCAGGAGGAGGAATGAGAAGACCTCAGATGGTTGATAGATGGTGAGAAGAGAGAAAAGTGCCTGATATGTATAGGGGTGTGACAGTGGAAGGAGGAATTATTGAGAACGAGAAAACTAGAAGAAGCACAGTCCTTGTAATTGTGTTTCCCTCATCTTCATCCCCTATCCTCATCTCCCCTGCCCCAAGAAAATATGTGCTTTTGGAGATTTTGTGATGATAAACTGTTATTTGTAATAACTAGGAAACGCTAAAGAACCTGTGCTGTACTTGATTGCAAGTGCAGAGTGTGTTCAAACATGGTTACAAACACATGACTGAGTTTGTCCTGGAATGCCTCAAATAGGTGGAGGTAAAAGACAAACAAAAGAACATTTGTCCTTTGTTATTTGATTCATTCAGGCTTTGCTCTTCCTTCAGAACAATACAAATCTGTAACAAATGTTAAAAAGCAAAAACAGAACAACTCAAAAAGATACCAAATACATCGGAGGGGGAAAGACTAAAATGAAGAAGTGTTTTAAGATAAAATATACTGATACACTGGTGACTTGAAGTGGAATCAAATGATTCCTCTTTTAAATATAGTTGTTTGAATCAAGCTGTAGCTGAGGTGATAGATTAAAGTCATATCCCTAATTTTCCAGCAGTTCCTTGCAAGAAGTTCATTCCAATTTTCCACACTCAAAACCATGGCAACGATGAATTGCTATGCATGACATCAGAAATAACTGAACAGGAAATAACTTGAATTGTGTAAGAAGGCTTTAAATCTTTTGGTTTTGCTTGTTTTAATGTAAAATGAATGATTACAAGGAATCATGTCGAGTGGGGAAAAGGTTTGTTGCTGTTCTGACCATAACTTCTTCAGTTTTAAACTAATTGTACACCCACTTCAAAAAATATTAAAAAAATGAATTTAAAATAATATGCTATTAAAGTGGTTCAGTCAGAGAAGAAAAATGTGTCAATGACCACCTTTATAGGGAAGATCTGCATTTTACATTCAAAACAATTTTGTGTGATGTTGTTCTAGATTGTTGAAAATATGATTAAAGAAGACAGAAAAGGACATAAACATGACTTCTATTAAAAAAAGATTTAAGACTTAGTATTAAGTACAGTTGAACTTTGACTCTGTGAGGATTTTTTTCTGTTTATTTGTTTTTAAGCTATTAAGATCTCATTGAGATGTAAGTACACCTAAAGCAGTCAAGAAACATGGTAAAAAGCCTAATGCTTCCACAATGATAAAAAGCTTCATGATTAATCTGATTTGGAGTAAAGTTGTCAGTTTTTCAGTAATGCTCTGTCTAGCTTTATGGATGACTAATACATCTATAGCCAGCAACCTTGATCACTTAAAAATTAACAGTGAAGAAAAGTGGGATTTGTTTGAGTATTTTGAATATTTTACACAGTGGCAGAGCACACGCATAAGCTATTGAAGAAGGCTGTAGGTTTACTTATCATAAGGTAATTATTATTGCCTATTAATACAATATTGGGGAAATCCATTTTCTTCTAAGAGTACTGAATTTCCCAAGAACATGATCCATCACTGTACATGCTGTTTCGTTTTAAGAACTACTAGCTTGGCTTCAATTCCGTGGTGAAATTATGTATTGGATAAAAAGCCCTAAATTCAGGAACCGGAGAGTCATTATGGGAACTTCCTTTTGTAATGGGAGACTAGGTCTGCATTTATTTATTTATTTTAAATCACATGAAAAAATTATTTCTGCACTCAACCTGAAAAGTTGTATAATCAGCATATATAGATATATACAACACCAACATATTTGTACTTAAATAACACACTTTTCTTTTTCTGTCTTTGTGTGCAACAAGAAGGTTTGAGGTGACAATGAAACTGAAAAAAAAGTATTTTTGCAAGAATGCTTAGATGTCTCTTCTTTCAATAGCTCAATATGCTGTAGAGTTAGATGCAGCTAGAACACTATTTTACACCAGGTTGATTTCTGTTTAATTGGAAACATATAAGTCAGCTCTCATAGGAAGTGTGCTAAAAAAGTAGTCAGTAGTTTTGGTTTGCTTTTTCTCCTTTAAATTGAAGGCAATGTAAAACATGTTTTCCTAATCCCTCCATTATTTCTATGCACTTGCCATGTTTGGTTCAGAAGTAAGTTTAAACAAAGCAGTGGCAACTGATTACATTTTCCCTTCAGCTTTTTTCCCCTATACTTTAATTCAGCTATTAAACTAATTAGCATAGCTGAAATGCTAATACTTGTGTAGAGTTACACAGCTATTACAACAGTGAAGAGCAGAGCATTTCTGAGCAGTGTAGGCAACATATCCTCACTGAAATATTTGTTCCACAAACCTAGATGGGTACAAACATATGTTATGATCATCATAGAATGGCTTGGGTTGGAAGGAACCTCAAAAGTCATCTAGTTCCAACCCACTGCCATGTACAGGGATGCCACCCTCTAGACCAAGTTGCTTAAAGCTCCAAACAACCCGGCCTTGAAGGCTTCCAGGGATAGGACATCCATAGGTTCTCTGGGCAACCTGTTCTATTGCCTCATCATTCCACAATAATTTCTTTCTAATATCTTATCTAAACCTACTCTCTTTCAGTTTGGATCCATTTGCCATCATCGGTTGTCACCAGATTTCCATGATAGTGTATGTGAATTCCATTTCAAAATTAGTTGAAAAGTACTGTGATATTTTTAATTGTTTAGTATATATCTTCTGTTACCAATTTGCCAGGTTTTAAATTCATTACAACTCAATTAAGTAAATGTGGTTTCTGAATTCAGTTTATAATTGCTGTGGCAGAGCTCAGACAAGTAATGTCACAAAAAGATATTTTTATCTTTTGGTGCATTGCCTATATGATAAAGCACTAAGATGTATGGACATCCTTCTATGACAGCTAAGAGAGAGGTGAGGCTATTCCTTTGTCCTGTCTGAGGTGGAAAAACAATATTGCTGAAGACTAAGATTTGCCTAATCTATGACAAGTATCATCAGATGAGCAATGGCAGTCACATTATGATGATTAAAATTTTCTCCTTGGTTGCAATACTAAATAAAATGGATTGGAGTGCACCAGCAGGAGACCAAAGCGTACGTCTGCAATTCATTAATGTGCCTTGTAGCTGACCCTGTAATGTCTAGAACTCCAAGCACTTTAAAGCAGGTGATTGATCATAATGCATTTAGCTTGCAATAGCTGATCAAGCAGGAAATGCATAGTGTTCATAAAGAAAACAGTTTTGTCATTCATGGATTTTTGTTACTCAGTGGCAATTTTCAAGATTGGATGATCTTACTTCAATCTCTGTTGGTGTTCATCAGAGTAAGAACCATTGGAACTTGTTGAAAATACCCAAAATTTGTAGTATCCCCCCTCTTTTTTCCTGTTCATACTTTTTCAGCTCCCACTCCTTTTTGTACAAATGCTTAATTCAACAGTAAACACTTGCTCCAAAACTATTCTTTTCTGAACAGTGTATACTGGAAATGAGAAGAGTGTCTTTGATGGAAGTGCAGAGAGAGCAGGTTTGTAGTTGCTTTTGGCCTGCTAAAATAATTAGGCCATTGGAGTTTTCATCAGTTATGCAAAGTGGATGGTTTAAAGTAAGAATTCTAGAGATGATCCATAAAATACTAAATACTTTAATATCATTGTGATGTTTGAATGACAAAACTCAAGTGACATTTTAATATTTTTGGATGGTAAATATTTTATTTTTCTTCATCTGTGCTGGTTTCTTTGCGTTGCTTAGAGCAGTATGGCATTGTTCAGATAACATTATTTTCTCTACTCCACTATCTTATATCTACACATTTAATTCTAAATAAATGAACCATCATTATAACAAAAGGAAGGAAATTTATGATTTACAGCATGGTAAGAATGTGGGGAATACCCCAGTGTGCTTTCTCAGCAATAATGTCTGTCCCTGGTTAATAAAATTCTAGGCCAACAAATTTGAACTTAATCAACTCAAACTGAATTCTTGCTTCATGAAACACTTCAATGTCATGGTTATTAAATTAAATTCTCCCTCTTAAACATTTTGCATGCAAAAATAATATCTAGTTAGAGATTGCATGTTTTAAAACTTATTCATTAAAAATCAGTATCTTAGAGATATTTCCAGAAAACTTCACTCAAAAATTAGTTATTTCCATTTCAGCATGTGGGTCAGGACCCCTCAGAGATCCATCAGAATGATTGATTGATATCTAATGCTTTTGAAGAAATGTGAAAATTTTTACATGCACTGAGTAGTAGAAAAAAATCAAGTTTTGTTGCCTTCACTTGAGATGGAAGCTTGTCAAAACACATGGCAGTGGGCAGCCAGGGAACTATGTGAAAAAGGCAGGACAGTGACTGGAAGGAAAATACATTCAGGAAAATATATGGAAGGCAATGATTCAGGAAATAAAAGGTAGAAATAATCTTGTTTGTATTGTGACTCATGCCTAGTGACGTAAATTAGTGTGTTTTGAGCATGCCAGACAACTTTGGTTTGGTTTGGTTTTGTTGGTTTTTTTTTTTTTTCCTCTTGGTAGACCTTTTAGTTTTACTTCTGTTGCATTTTCAATAAAATTGCTTTGAAAAAAGTGCTCAGCCAAATAATGCAATGGCTGATGAGTGTGTTTTGTTTGTGGAGATAAACACTTTAATTATTGACTTTGCTAATCCTTTTGGGGATTCTGGTATATAATATTTAATTATTACATTAAATTGTTGACATGTCCATTTCTTTGTTTATGAGTTAGGCTATTAAAAAATAGTACAAAAAACTCCTGCTGCTGTCTGTTGGATATGACTCTATTTCAATTATGGCAAAATTGTCTCTGTCTTGTACCAGCCGAATTGTAGAGGTTTCTACGCTCTGCATGCAGGCAGAGAGGAGTCCATATCCATTATACTGCATTTGTCCACGTTTGTACTTGTGTGTGGTTTAAGTCCAGTATGCAGAGCTGTGTTAGAGATACATGAGTGAGGTTTGGAAAACGTTTGGAGCAGTGTGGCTGCATTGGTGGAATAAATATGGCTTTGTGTCCTTCTTCCTGGTTCGTGATCAGCCTATCTGGCACTTATTTGAGAGGCTCTGCAGGACGTTGTATGTATGATGCTTTTTCCAGCCGAGGGCTCTAATTCCTTGCCATGGAGTCATAAAGAAGTTCAAAGGCAGATAAAATGACAGCAGTCAGCAACAGCAGCTCAGTTCCTGCAACACAGGAGTAATTGCAGCCCATTATTACAATTGACTCGCTTCTTTCCCCTGAAGGAACTGAGCAGCTGCCAATTTACTGGGCTGCAAGAAAACATGAGCCAGGAGATGGGGGTCATAACAAAAGTTGAGAAACTGATCAAGTCAAAATTCATTAGTCGTGAGTAGCCATAAGAGAAGAGAAGGAGATAGTGCTGTGACTGCTCATCACTGATGCCCAGGTGGGGGATTGATTCTGACTTCCAGATTGGTTTGTTTCACCTTGCACTTCTTTTTTTTTGTTTCACAAAGAGAAGGGAGGGCATTCTGTGATTTTTTTGTCTTGTTTTATAAAAAACAAACCAATCACACAGCAGAGGTCCCTGTCTTTTTTTATGGAACTTATCTAGAAAGGGTTTATTTCAGCCTGAATAAATACATCAGTTGTTTTTCTGTGTGCTGCAGCTGACAAAAGGGTGATCTAAGACTCGTTTGGTTTTATTTAACAATAATGTGCAGTTGGATGATCCTTAGGTACTTGCTTATGGTAAATATGTACAATTAGCAGTGTAGATGTGAAACTTGTTTGTCTTTTTTGGTGTTCTCAGCAATACATACTAATGTAGACATGAAAGGGTTACATCTACACAAAGTTGTGTTTCAGACTTTATTTCTTCGTTCTTCCCTCACTGATGAGGTATGGGATATCAGAAACATATCTCTTAATATATGCAAGTGGAGATGTAGGGGAATTATACATGGAGAAGAAAAAGTAAAGGTTAATAGAGTGCACTGTAGATACAAAACCAGAGGATGTTATCTCATCACAGTTCTGCATGATTCTGTGGTGCTGTTCAGGTCTTCTAATTGTGCAGGTCTTTTATCCTCACACCTAAATTTCATTCTCCTACACTGCATGTAGATATATTTTAAAATTAACCTTAAGAGGCCTGTGCAGAGTTTGTTGTAGCTGCTTGTCCTTCTAAATAGAAAAGTTAAAGATGCATACAGGGCCGTTTAAAGAAAGCTGTTACTTGTAGGATCTATACACAGATACCTGGGGTGAATCTCCATCTCTTTGAATGTCACTTGGAACTTTGCCATTCCTGCCAGTTGCCAGTTTTTCACTTCAGTGCAGTGTTTTGTTTCATCCTGAATTCTTCTTCATCCTAGTTTCTTAAATGACATGTTCATGTTGAGAAAATATACCACCTTCCAACTTCAGTGTGTTTGCAGATTGCAGCTGCCCATTCTTACTAATAGAGAAAGGGTTTTTGGTACATTTCCTGTTCTTAAAAGTCATTGTAGCATGTTACAAGCCTCCCTGCCCACAAATGGTACAAAATACTGCTGCTGGGTTTCTGAATATCCTGAATTGGAGTGATTTTGTAATTCTAGTTCTATTTTTACTATTTGTGAGATTATCTTTCATGTGTTATCTTGATGGAGTCTTTGCAATTTTGATGCAACTTGTATGTGATGAGATGCACCTGCACACTGTGAGTTATGAACAGCTTTTCCATAGCTGTGCTTCCCCACGGCATGCAGGGGGTTCAGCTTGCTGGTGTCTAGATCAGGGTGTTGCTGCTGTACTTTCAGCCTAGAAATCAGTGCTTCACTGTTTCTTGGTCACTTTCCACGAACAAATTGCCACTACAGGTGCTGCTCTTCACTAATCACTGATTTGTAAGGGATCTTGGCTTATCTGAACATAGCAATGTGTGTATGTTTCAAAATTGGGGTTTTTTTATTATCACATGATTTTGAACACAATGTTAATGAAACAAATAAGTGCTAATTAAGGCTTGTTGCCCCTACCCAAGAATGTGCTCTGAAATGCGAGTTAACATTGCTGTTGACAAGTTTTGTTTTTTCAGTCTCTCATTAAATTCAGATGAATGAGATTTATTTCTTGCTTGTGTAAGCATTTGGGCATGAGTGAGAGACCCAAGAAGTGAAAATAGTGTAGGAGATAGGTGGAATTATTGTGCTACAAGGGAGCCATATATCTGCAGCTTATTGTGGGTCCTTCCTGAATTTTTGGTGGGTGACAACAGGAACCTTAGTGAAACAAACAGAATATAAATTTATACATGCTAAATGGAGATAATTTGTTGAAGAGGTAACTTCTATGTTCTTTCTACTAACTAGCTATCTAGTTAGTAACACAGAGTATCAAGGTTATTTAAAGGGTGTATGTGGAGAGCTTTTTTTTTTAAAAGTGAAAAACAGACCCAAATCCTTTAATTTGTCGTAGTATATTTTTTTAGAGAATGGTTGTTTCATATTTGTACAGACAGTTTGTATTTTGTATTTTTCTGTTAGATATTAGCCTTTGCTTCTCACTAGCAGAAAATAATTTCATTGCAGGCTTGAATTTATTTTTACATCAGGTGCTTCTAGCTCATAATTTGTGATGGGAGGCGATATTCATTAAAAATTTAGATTGTTAAGTTCTTTATGACAAAGGCATTTTTTTTTTTGTTTGGAAGGGTATATTAAATCTACACACAATCCTGAAACATCAGTATAGTGCAGATAATTTTAGAGCTGGATCTTTTTTTAGTTGTGTTGGTTGCCCATCTTAGCTTTGATCAATGTAAAATCAAAGCTAAAAAAAAAAAAATTAATCACTCAAACCAAATGGCAATGGCTTTTACATTAACTCATAATAAAACTTATTTACTATGGATTTACTAGAAAGTCAGTAAACTGTGTAAGTATTTAATACTGTAGCCATTTCAGTATTAAACTAGTGAAAAGTAGATTGCTTGTTTGTAAACTGCATTGATTTTTGAAACTTTCTTTTACATATTTACTTTTATACTAACTGGTTTTTTTAATGTGAAATCACTACCTTCATGACATAAAGCCTTGGCTTTATGAAATACGAAGTGAATAGCTGCTAAGCAGTAGCTGTATGTGTGTCCATTAGTGATTTTGCTTTACAAAAATTCAACATAGTTTCCCTGCCTCTATCTGCTATTTTCATCTTTGTTTGTTACGTAAAGTCAAATTAGTGTGAGTGAATCTACAGACAGCAGAAGGAAATATTTTTTTATAAACAAAAACAAACAAACCAGTCCCTCAAAACAAACTAACAAAACCCCAAACTCACCCCACTCTATTTTTGGCTGAACTAAACATAAGGAGAATGTCTTCCCAGGAGAGGAAATGCTAAAATGACTGAGTGGGTTAAGAAAGATTCACGCTTATAAAAAACTACGGTGCAGCATTGCTGTTGTCATGGCATCAGCCCTCTCTTGGTCCAGGCACAGAAGCATGTATGGCAAAACTCTTGGTGCTGCTGACCCTTCACTGTTTTAATATAAGTATTACAGAAGTGGGAAGAATTCACAAATCATAGTTTGGTCTCCTTAGGCTTTTGATTCTAGGCATTAGTGGGAACTTGCTACTTTACACTGCCTTCTAGAAAAGGTCTGAACCTCCACGGAGTCTGACACATTCTTCAAAGTTAATGAGTATACCTGCACACTCTCAAAATATAGAACTTCTACTAAATATTTATTTATGTATTTCAGAAGAAAAAAAAATTTTTTTGGTTCAGGTAGTCAAAAAATTTGTGAATTTCAAATTTTTAGCAAATTTGTGATTGTATGGGGTTTGATGCTTCTTCTCTGCTAAGTGAATATTTTTAAAATAGATGAGGGTTAATGCTGTCTGGCGAAAAGCTTTTGTGTGGGTCAATACTCTCCCTAGCTTGTTTTTCCTCTTAAATTGAAGATCACTATGTCACTTGTTAAAGTGAAACTTTTCTCTTTATGGCTCTCTAAGCACAAGGAGTCTAAAATCTCCCAAGATGGAAAAAGTAGTTAGCACAATCCAGAGCTCTTCCTATTTCATGTAATTTATTCATTTATTCCTATTAAGGTGTGTGGTGTGTGTGTTTTGTTGCAATATGCATCATCTCAGAAGAACCATTCAGTTTGACCTGACTGTTCATTTAATCAACATTAGCAGGGAAGTCCCATAGGGACCCAGTTATGATAAAATGGGGTATGTCTGAAGTATATGCAGATAGCCATAAATACATTTTTTTTTAGATGTGAAAATGTCTATAATAGTTAGTCGTATTTGGATGGGACTTTAAAAAATGTTTTTAAATTAATTGCCTTTTGTAAATATTTTGAGTCATGCAGATTACTTGAAAATCAGGTTTGTGAGTAAAAAAAAAAAGCTTTGGAAAACTTTCTTCATCAGGAAATGCTACTTTTACTTATACATATTGAAATATTATGAATGATGTTAATTTATTTCTGCTTGTGATATATCTTATAGAATTAAATTTTAATTTATTGAAGTAGGAGGTAGTAAATGAAATAAGAAGTCCTTACATATACTGCCAGGACCAGTTGCCCTAGCACCTTACTGTTTGAAGTCAGTTTGTAAAAACACTGCTTGGTCAATGATACTTTAGTGTCAATGTCATGTTTGTTTATCTCCATGGGCAAATTTTGGAGGAAAGCAGAAACTTCATTATTTGAAGGTTTTCCTGGTTCTTTAGAGGAATTTTGCCAGTGGGGATATCCTATCAGTTTTCTCTGTTATGTAGTGACAGCTGTACTATGAAAAGGTTTGTCAGGTTTGAGTGACCACTGTTGTAGATTTTAAGGTATTGCAGAAGTGTTCACAGTTTGTCCATCCTCTAAGAGTTCGAATACTTTGATATCAGTTTGTCTGGACTGTGAATACGTAACAAGATCTTTGGTGTTTGTGTAAAGTTTTGGCAAGAAAATTCTAAAGATATGAATTCAGAAAACTATAGTTATACATGGTACTTTTAAAATTCACTGATCCTTCTGGTCTCCAGAGAACAGTCTTGATAAATCTAAGAAGGTTTCCATTCATGAAGCAATTCCAAAGAAGAGTTCAGATGCCTACTTAAAATTGTAATAATAGCTATGTTTAAAAATGTCCTTGTATGAACAGAAGTTGCTCTGGGTGCTCATTGCAGGGGAAGTATTTAAAAGTGTGTGTGAATTTGAGATGGTGGCCATAGGGATAGCTGTTTCAGCCAAATTAAAAAAAAAAAAAGGTGGAAGAAGTCAAACACTAAAAGTGAGAAAAATTGAGGTATTTCCATGTAATTATAGATTTTACATATGTTAAACTGGTATCCCTTTGGGGCAAGAAATATATGCATTGAGTAGCAAGAAATGGGCTCTAAAATAGAATGAATTTCCATATGTTAGAAGTGGTGTATCTTAAGGAACACGATTACCTCTTTAAATATGAGACAATGGCCACTGGAGTAAGAGTAAAGGGGAAAGCCTTGAATATAGGCTTTACTTGCTCCTGACAGGCTTTTACTTTTATTTACATGTTTATTTAGCTGTACTATCTTTATGTCATCTCATGATTTTTCATGAAGCAGCAAAAGTAAGGTTCATAGCCTAGGCAGCTGCAGTGGCTTCAGCCTCTCTAGCTGATAAGATGCTGATTCCCAAATGAGCTCCATGCTGCAGAGAAGCCCTGCTGGAAGGGAGTTACTGTAATTGTCCAAATTGGAACTTTGCCTACACTACTCTTCCTCATATGTGTGTGGGGAGAGTGAGGGACGCAACAAAGAGAGCAGGCAGGCTTGTCTCTCTTGCTTGGGATCTGTCAGGCTATTTGGGAAGATAGCAAGGCAGGTTTTGTATGCAGTATTACCGGCTTGCTTTTGATGCCTGGTTCTGTCTTGTGTGCCTCTGATGTGAGACTGTTGCTTTCCTAGTACGTTGAGTGACAAGAAAAAGAAAGCATGTGCATGAGGAATGGAATATGGTCTGAATCACAGTTTTTGTACTTCAGCTGAGTTCTGAACTGTAGAATGCTTGATGAATTCAGTTCCTTGGGTATGTTTCTAAAGCAGGAATGCAAATGACTTTAACTCATGAACTCTACTTTCCACTAATTCATTTAAACTGCTTTGTGTGAAAGTGTACAACTTTATGTAACATTCAGTTCCTTATATTGATGCAACAACTTACACAAGTTGTTTCAGAAGTAACATAAAGGTTATTAGACGATCACTATTTGCATGCAGACAAATTATTTGTAATAGCAAGGCGTGGTTGCAGCATGGATTTTTTCTTCCCCTTCCATTTCAGAATGTTTCTGCATAAGTTAAAAACTTACGAATATTTGGAATTATGGCCTTTTCTCTACATTTTGTTGTCTTCCTCTTGCTTTGTTTGTGAGGATTAATAAATAGAAGCTTTTAATTTATATATATATGTGTTTGTGGCTGTTGATTTTGAACATCCCTTTCCAGATTTCGTCATCTTGTCTTAATTCGCTGTGGCCGTACACTAAAGCCTTCCCTTCTGGGACTGGGCAGTAAGGGAATGGGGAAATTTAGACTCCGTGTTCTCTGTTCTGACCTACTTTCCTTAAATCTGTGAAGACCTGAAGTATTCATTGGCGGCCATTATGTTGAAATTGATTGAAGCCAAGCATCTATCTAGAGTAAAAACAACTTACTTGGGGTTACACAGGGAGACAGATGCTCCTGTGATTACGTAAACCTCATTTTTGTGAAGAACTCAGCTAAAAACCTCTGAAAATTCAAAGCAGATCTGTGTAAAATAACATTACCTCAATTACAGATTTGTGCACTCACTCTGATCATGGGAAAACTGGGCATGTTTCTAAGACCTTAATTTCACCCAATTATAATACTGTGCAGTAGATACTATTTCCTTTCATAGGATTACTACCTCTTTCAGTGTATTGTTTATTTAGTAACTGTTTGGTAATTTTAATTTCTTTTCATAAAGTAGCCCGTGCCTTTTTCATTGCACACTGTTCAAAAGTGCCTTACATTCAAATGAATCCTTTACTGATGATAAAGGAATGTTCTTTGAGGAAACGAACAATATTCACTGTGTGTGACTATTTGAGGAACAATGAGGAATTTACTTTTCATCAGGTCCTGTTAGGTAAAGGAACATGATTGTCTCCTCCGTATGACCACACAGTTCTGAGAAGCAGAATGCAGGATTGAAATATCCATATACTTTGCATTCTCGGTTTTCTCAGTTTTTTATGGGCAGTTTGGAGGGAATAGTTCTCTGTCAAACTATACCTGCTCAAAATCCTACTTTCATAGGTCTTGGCTGAAGTTCCTATTGCTCAGCAGTTCTGCAAATCAAGCCCTAGAGCATAAAGTCAGGTACTAGGAAATGAAAAATGTACAGTGAAGTGACTGTATGCTAAGGCTTTTGATTTGCACTGAGTAGAAACTGGAAAAGGCACAGCTAAGAGCTAACTCTCCAGGATCGTATGCAGTCACTTTAACTATGTGATCCTCCCTTTTTTTTTTTTTTTTTTCTAGTTTGCGGCCCATAAAGGAAGGGAGATTTCATCTTCCTGTGTCCTAAAATCCATCCCATACAACAAGCAAGGCATGGCTCTGATGGTGCAAAATCCAGTGACATAAAATTGTGTTTATACTGCAAAATACATACACATAACTGAGGATTCTGAATTGCTTCTGTAGTAAGTGAATAGAGAGATCTGTAACTTGAATGAGAAGTAACATCTCAGGTTATCTCAACCTTGTGTGGGTCAGGAAAGCATTTTTGAAACTAATCTTGTAGTTGTTTCCACTTCTTATGTGTTGGCATTCATCAGAGAGCCATCTCAAAGTATATGTATTAGATTTGTTTATGAGAAGTAACATCTCAGGTTATCTCAACCTTGTGTGGGTCAGGAAAGCATTTTTGAAACTAATCTTGTAGTTGTTTCCACTTCTTATGTGTTGGCATTCATCAGAGAGCCATCTCAAAGTATATGTATTAGATTTGTTTACAATGTAGTGATGTGGAGTGATACAGAGAGGGGTGAACTCCAGTAGTATATCCAAAACACTTCACTGCAGACAAGCCTACTGCATGGCACTGACCTAGAGCTAATCTAAGTGGCCCTTCTTGTCTTTTGCTGTCTTCTTTCTTTTTAACCACTGAAATTTTGGATGCCATGTTGTCATTAGAATTTTTTTTGCAAAATAGCTTGAATTATTTTCAAATGATTCTATTATGGGAGGAAAGGGTTTTTCTTAGTTAAGTGAAGAACCTAAAATGATGATGTGACTGCCTCACATATCATAACAGATGAGCACGAAGCTACAGAGTTAAAATGCACAGGTAACTGGAATTCTTGCATCTCCTTGCTCTTCAGGGCTTGAGTTGGCAAACTTCATATTCTTTTAACATTATTTTTTGTATGTGTAATTATATACTATGAGCTTCACTGCAGTTTCATTTTGAGACCTCATAAGGAAGACTGTAAGAGAGAGTACATCTGTGGTGGTTGGTATTCCAATCCACAATATGTATCTATATGAAAAGGTTTTAGGCTGTGATAAGGGATGTAGAAAAACCTGATGAAAAGTAACTGGAGGTACTAAGCACAGAACCCAAAGAAGGAGAGGAAATAAATATAAACTTGTGGAAAGACTTACTATCATCAAAGCAATTTCTGCATTACTAGTCACTCTTTCTCAAACTGTTTAATACACAAAAATGTTTTAATTTTTCATTAATATGGAAGCCATTTTTTCCCCATATATCTGTTGCAGAAATTAGCCCTCCTTAATAGCTGGAAAGGCTGAAGTATATGCCTCCAATTAATGAGGAAAGAAACTGTGAATGCTTAATCTGAATTATTCTAGTTACTGGCTTTGAATCTCTCTGGAATAATTTGGTTGTTTGGAGGGAATCAAATGCCGTGGGGTTAGAAAGAAGGAGAAGTCTAAATCATGTTAAATTGTTAAGGGCATTTTCAGATCTTGCAGAAATAGTCTAATTGTCACAAACTTTGTGGTAACTTCCCCAGGGTAAACCTAAAGAGCTACTGCAAATTAAATGGTAAGTTCAGGGAACCATACAAGGTCCTATTTTGGAACTCAGATCAGAGATATTGTGATTAAAGGTCAAGAACTTTCTGTGTATGGGCAGAAGTACACAGTAGTGTTAGAAAAATGAATGGTCTTATTATAAATTAGTTTTGGGGGGGGGTATGAAAGATAACTTATAAAGAAAAAAAGTGCACATTTATAAACACACATATACATGTGTGTATATCTTTATATGTAGTATCATGTTCTTGATTTATTATCTGTTACCTCTTACAATTATTGGAGCTCTATTATATATATCTGTGTGTGTGCACACACATGATTAAATATTGCATGACCCCAAGACCTGACAGCCAAAGACAAATGGACCATGAGCTCATAATTCATGGGAAGGAATCTGATGTGTAGTGAGAATGCTCAGTTGATGTAGCAATTTCCACAAGTGCTGTGTTCCCAGCATATACAAGTGCTCTTTCAGTACTTCAGAGCTCTGTACTTCTCTAATTTTTTTACTTCAAATATGCTACTAATATATATTTATTATATATAGAAGTGTATACGTGTGTGTATACTTGTGTGTGTGTGTGTATGTCTCTTGAACTCTTGGTAGAAATTTTCCTTTTTCTTGCTGTTGCTGTTATCCCCTTAGTCCTCCACCAAAAAGAAAAAAGAGATAAAATTATGGACTAATATTTCTAATATGAAAATAATAGTTGGTTAACATTTTATTTTCAGTTATTTGTATGTGAGGACTGTGGGTAAAGTTATAATTGTGGCTGGATTTTTTTGGTTTTTTTCTAAGATGTTTTCTTGATGCAAGAATTATTTTTAATCAGCTTTAAATATTATAGAACTAATGACAGATCCATGAAAGACCAGTGCTTCCAAAGACGTGATAATAACCACTGAAACAGTAAATGTTGAGGAACATGAACAGCATCTCTACAACTCCTGTGTGGAGATTAATTTTGGTTTCAGTAAATGAACACGACTGCCAGACGAAGTTTTACTACAGCAAAACCAAGCAGAAGGGAAAAAAGTAGAAAGAAATACTATTTTACTTTCAGGTAGAAGAAGAAGAGTTTTTGAAGAAGAGCAGTTTTGTGGAGAAAGGCTGTTCACTAGCTGAGAGTCACCAGGTTCAGCCCCTGATTACAAATTTATTTATGAATTACATACAGAAAATTGCCCAAGTCTATCTTTTTAAGAGAACATAAAGTTAGATGTCCAGCAGCTCTGATAATTCGACTTGTTTAGATACAGTTGCATGATTTTATACGTACAGGTACTTTAGTGTTCCTTAACCTTGGTGTTTGTCTCTGTAAAACAGTGGTGGTATATTAGAAAAGATGTGAGACTAATTTTGAATCTCCTTGAATTTCATCCAAAATAGAATTAAGAGATGTTAGTAAAGCCTGTCATGGGGTAGCTTTTGCGTATGAAAAGATAATGCATAATAGAGAACGCAGTTTTGTACACTGAGAGGCACTTTATAGATACATATTAAAGGTATGTTTAAAAAAAAACTTAAAGAATTTCATGGCTTATATACAGATAACAGGTTTTCATAGGTTATGTCTGTTTCAGACAGGGTGATAATGACAGCAGTACTCACACATTATAATCAGACAATCACAGCTAATCAGAAAGCCAGTACTCATTTTAGTATTTTTAGTCCTCAGTTAACTGTGCTGTTTAGTGAATACTTTTGATCTATTATTATAATTATAAAGAATTTGTTTGGGTTTTTTTAAAGCTCTTATTGTCAACTCATTGTCCAACCTTTCTTCAAATTCATGAAGATAGTATAAATATAGACATTTAAGTCATATCTATATTTAAATTTAAAAAAAAAGCCCAAACAACCCAACCCTCATCTTTCTCTGTACATTTTTGAATCTTAAACTTTTCTTCCTTTGTCAGAAAGTCTAACAAAGTTCAATGTATATGAAACAATGAGCTTTCAGTTGGTAGAAGCAAGACAATTCTTGTTCTGAAAAGATACTGCTTGGTCTTGCTGTCGATATTTTTGTATAGTGCTTGAATGGCCCTATTGTCCTTCTGTGCACTCAAAGCGAATGAATTTATCTTTTAAAGTGGAGCACTTCTTTCTTCCCTGTACCAATTCCCATTTCTGTTTCTGAAGGAGAGAAGACTGCACTCCTGAAAGCATATAATTCTGAGCACTGAAAATTAGATTCTAGTGTACCTGTCACTCATAAACCCAGGTTAATGCCAAATGTTGTGCAGTTACCATAAGGAATTTGTTTGGACCATTATGGAAATAGCTTCACTCTAATATACCAATGAAATAGCTTAATTTGCCACCATCTTCTTTTCTGAAAAGTAGATTATAATTTCTTAACGTTTCTGACATTCCTAACACTGAAATTCAGTACTGTAAGTTCTTATGCCCTTGCTGAATGTAATATATAATGAGTTATTCTCTCTTCAGTGGGATTGTTCATACACTGGGCACATGTGCAAATTTTGGAGGGTTGTTTCTGCACCTAAAGGTAAAGACTTTCAAATTATTGCACTTTGTTTCTAGAGTGCGCTCTTGGTTCTGCATTGTTAAGTGTAGTACTACAAAGTTTGGTGTCAGTTTTCACAGATATTTACATGTGTTTGGAGGTGTAAAAAAGACACTGAAAAGACTAGAGCATAGATATTTCTAAGAAGAAACAATATGGTATAGGTAGATAATGAAGTTTGGTTAGTGTTTCTTTCCTCTTATGTTATGTAATAAAATTCTCAGTTGTCTGGCAAAAAATTGAAAGTTCTCAGTTGTTGGGTGGCAACATGCACGTAGAACAGGAAGTCCTTTTTTGCAACTAGTATTTGGGAAATTTATGAAGTAAGATGCTGCAGAGACCTCAAAGCATGTTGTTGTTGTGTCTTTTTAATTTCTTGAGGATGTGTCTGTCAATGGGTGGAAGGTATGATTGGCTTTGCTGCAACTGCTTGTTCAGGGACTTTCCAAGCTGAATATCCTTAGATTGCTGGAAGCTTATTTGGGAAGATGAGAATGTACCTTATTTATGTTTTTTTTATGATGGTCACCAGTAGCAAGTGCCTAAAGGGAATCTACTGTACTGGGAAATTTCTGATCTGGATCAATAAGGTGGTTATTATTTTGGTTGTCTTCATTAATCATTTACCTTCAGTGAACTTTAATCTGGACCCGAAAGTATATTGAGCTCCTATTAACCATGGCCTCTGGCAGTTATTCAGCTGTTACTTAATAAACAAAGAAAATATTGCTTTGTTCAGGTACAAGTATAGTCTTGTTACCTCTCCTTTAAAAATCATGATTTCTTAAAGCCAGTAATTTGAAATAATTTGAAATAATTGAATCAACAAATGAAACTTGCATCCAATTTGCATCTCAGAAGCATAAACCATTTAATTCTAGAAAGTTAATGCTTTTGGAGTGTTTTGGTTAGGTTTCTTTTTTTCATATTGGTGACAGAAATAAAAGTTTTGTATTTTTCTATCCTCAGTCTTATTTTTTACTATTTCATGCTTCTGTTTTTCTCACTGGTGATGTCTGCCTTTAAGAATGCTTTACTGCTACAGAGGATGCTGTCAAGTTCACACTCTAAAAGAGATTATTCTGCCCACTCTTTTCCCGTAGAGGGTGAATTAGGGACTGTGTAGACTTCACAGAACTCTCTCCTCTCTTTTGAGGTGTACGTGTCAGTACGAAACCTCTTGATTTATAGGAAAATGGAGTGGGGCCTGAAAATGCGGGGAGAGAACAGAAATGTCTAGGTTACAGGATATGAGGGTAGAAGAAAAGTAGGAATATTTTAAAATACATTATTTGAGGAGTGGCTAAGCCAGGTTAGTTATTGAAAAGCTACTACTTTTTGTAAAGGATTGTGTCGAAGTCCACACCTGGATTCCCCACTGTTACTGTCAGAAGTACGGAATGTAAAAAAAATTCTTAATAGGAAGTCTCGCAAAGAAACATCAGCTGATTTATCTCACAGTATGTTTAGTTAGTGGGAATTCTGTCATTTTAAAAATCTCATCCAAAAATGGACACTGTTATGCTTTTTGGGGCATTGTTCTCTTCAGTGCCTCATGTGATATAATCGATACTTCTGCTTGTGCATAGGTACACACACGTATGTGTGTCTTTTGTCAGATTTAGCCTTAACAATCATGGCTAAAATGATATTTTTATTTGCTCATACCTGAAATAGGGGAATAAAATTAAAAGAGTTTTGTGAAGTATTTTCTCCATGTGAGCTTTAATGCTCAGAAATTTGAGAATCTTTACAAAGAGAAACTTTTCAGTGATACAGGTTTAAGTATATATTAACAAGAAAAACAATCCTCTCTGCACAGGCAGGCAATTCTGAGGCTTTTACCCTGCAGTACTTTTATTTTCATCAGTCTGCACCCAACTACTGGTTAAGTGAGAGGTAACTTAGTGAACATCTTGCAAGTGATATGTGAATTTGGCTTTTTGCTTGGGTGATGTAGTTTGTTTTTGTTTCTGATGCAGTTACTGTTTCCAAGAAGTATGCTAATATATCCAGAAATTAAACTTGTGGAAGTTACTGCCATTAGATCAACATGTACATAAATTTAAGAAGGAAATACTGATGATGTTCCGAATAGATCAGAAATAACATATGTACTTACCAGTTTTTCCAAAATCTATACATTTGGGAGGCTCTCGCAAGAACTCACTGAACATTTTATTTCCCAACTGTGTTCATGTAAAAGTTACTTTTATTTTAGTATGTTGTTCCATGCAGGAGAAAAAATGATACAATATCTCTTGTCTATTTTAGCTACAGTATATGACTTATTTTCAGAGACATGTTTAGTTCATTTAATAGATCAGAAGCATGAGCAACCAAAGGTTTAAGAAAGAATTTTATAAATAATATATTTTATTTAATTAAAGCACTCAGTTTTAAAGCAAGAAAAACTGCTGTCAATGAGAAGGATTTAGATTTATAAAGATTATTTAGACAATGAAGCATGATTTCAGCTAGATGCTTCCATAATTTTGCATTGACATTTTGATGCGATTTGTTGTTTAACTTTTTTTTTTTTCCCATTATTAATAGTTAAAGCGTGCATTTTTTCTCCTACCAACAATCAAGTAAGGTCATTGTAGCAAATTGGAAACTTAGTAGTTGGATAAAATGTAGTAGAGCTTTATTTATCCATTAATGAGTTAGAAGTGGCTTGCATATTATGGCCAAAATGTCTATTACTGACTTTGTTTTTTTGGACCATGTCATAATAATTCTTCTTTATATGTTTGATTCTTGAGCGATAAACTCCTGAACTTTTATTATCTTTTCCCTAGGACTTTAAGACAGGATTTGGTATCACTTTAATCCCTATGAATGTGGCAAATGTAAAACAAGTGGATCGGGCTGCAAAGCAATCTTTTGAAATAATTACTCCGTATAAAAGCTTTAGGTGAGAACTTTAATAGTTACATTACAAAATATGCAATTAACTAATGCACTAAATAAATACTCATTTCGTACTGCAGTGCCTTAGCGAGTTTGGATGAAGAGATAATATTTTTGTTAAGAATATTCAGCAACTTTTAAAAATACGGAAAGATTTTCTTTTATTAGTTTGTGTACTTCATCTGTTAGCTCCTGACTAGGCACGTTATGCCCACAGGTTTGTATTTTTATGTAGACTTCTTTGTTCATTCTGTGCAAGGGCAAATGGAAGAAAAAAGAGAAAGCAATTCCTGCACTTCAACAAATTGACTCCATCCTAAAGAATAATAAACTGCAGTAGTGAAATAATGCTGCATCCATTTAGTATTATGCATTTTATTTGAAAAGAAGCTTTCATGTGCCATCCCTTGTAGAAATCCTTGGTTGAAAGCAGTTGAAAGTTTCACTTTGGCAGACGCTGTGACTTGTAATGAGTTTTATGGAGGTGAAAATATATGCTACTAAAAGCCTTTTGTTAAGTGTTGTAGTGTTTCTTAAATGAAATCTTGTAATAAAGGAGAAAAAGAAATTGCTTTGTTCTCCTGGGCTTGTTAAATGTTAGGAAATACTTTCATTCTCAGTCGACCAGCAGGTGAATTAGCCTCGATCAGCAATTTGAATCTGTTGCTGGTTGGTAGATAGCTAGTTCTTTGATTTTTCTCTCACCATGTTGATGTTTGTTTATTATTTAATTTTTTAAAAAGATAACTTTAAATGAAAAGAAAGTCCATTTTCACTTCTCAGTAAGTCTCCGTGTTTCCTTCTTTGCTTTTGTTAAAGTTCAGTCTTCTAGTTTGGTATGTGATAACATAAAAATATTGAAATTAACTCAGGGATGTTGCATGAATGTTACAAGAGCTATGTAGCTTATACTAGTAATGGTTTTGTTGAAAAGTGAATACATTGACTAAAAATACAAAATAATACGTTCCATCTTAGCATTTATATCTCTGTATGAGAAGATTTTTCTAGTGTGATTTCAGGTGTAAATGTAATAAATAAGAGAGACTACAGACCATGTTTAATTGGGCTTTAAAATAAAGATCAATAACACGGAAAAGTCAATTGTTTCAGCTTTACAGCAGAGTCAGAACGAGAGAAACAAGACTGGATTGAAGCACTCCAGCAATCAATAGCAGAAACTCTATCTGATTATGAAGTAGCTGAGAAGATTTGGTTCAATGAGTCCAACAGGAGCTGCGCTGACTGTAAAGCTCCCGGTCCTGACTGGGCATCCATCAATCTCTGTGTTGTCATTTGTAAGAAGTGTGCAGGTAGAGTAATTAATAACAAGCTGTGTGGGTTCTACAAAATGTCATATTTGCATATCTCTGTATGTCCTTGAATTGGCTTTTTTTTTTTTTTCTTTCTTTCCATTTTTGAAGTGTTATCCTTGTGGGAGTTTTGAGAAATAAAAAATGGATATAATTTTATTTTTTTTTAATACCAAAGGCATTCTTATTCTAAAGCACTTCCATGCATAAATGACAGGTCTTTGGTGATTGACTTCTCTCCTATGAATAATTCTTCAAAATTATTGGAAATTAAGACACAATAGCACTTCTTCAGAAAAAGATGGCTTTTGCAAGGCTAGGATAACAATTTCTGGTGTATAAATTTTGGGTATTAATTTTGTTACATCTGGACCAATAGGGATAGCTTTTCCTGCCTATAGGGATAGCTTTTCCAGATTATATTAAAAATCTAGTTCTATCATGTTTTATGTTGAAATATGTGCTTAAGCAGTAGGTTCAAGGAAATAGTTTATAACTCTAGGGTTTGTTTCAAAACAAAGCCTCCCAGAAATATTCTACATCAGACAGCCTACTTTCTTTATTCATTGCTATCAAATGAAATTAACTTTTTTTTTAAAGGTATATTTTTGGTGCTTTTATTTTATATTCAAATATCAAACCCAACCTTTTTTAAAAAGAGCAAGTAGAATAAATCTGTCTTAATCAATATTTCTTTTGTTATCTCAGCAGAAGAGAAACCCTGTTTAAGTGCCTTAGTTAAGTAAAAATACTCTTGGATTTTCAGGACAACACAGATCTTTAGGACCAAGAGATTCAAAGGTCCGGAGTCTGAAAATGGATGCCAGCATTTGGAGCAATGAGCTTATTGAGGTATGTTGTGGTATTCTAACTCTTTTTTCCATCATGAAACCTACTGTATGAAAAGGAGTTATTTACTGCTTTACTCACAAGAAAACTGTACACATAACTGCTAAATAGCATGGTGCTGTTGTAGTAAACTCGATGTTTCTGTGCATCATGTACCTTTGTGTAATTCAAAATAATTCGTTTGCTAACAATCTGTACAATTTCTCTTGCTATTACTTTTTTGGGGAAAAAGAAATAAAATGCTTTTGGAGAGCAGTCAAGATGGGGCAGTTTTGGAAAGGGGAAAAGAAAGGAAACTTCTCACTACTGGTTTAGCTGCTTGGGCTGTTAAAAAGTGATGCTGATAGAAAGAGTTGGAGCCATCAGTGTTTTCTTTAAAACACATGCTACTCTTCTGAACTTTAGTATTTTCTAATATATAATGAAGTATTGCAACTGATTAGCCTTGTAAAACTTAGCTGCTGTTGATGGAAATGTTGACTTCATACTATAATATTTGTTTGTAGATGACCATAGGCAGCAACTGAGAGAGGCTTCTGTCTCCTACAGGAAATTTTCCCTACTAACTCTCTTTTTCAACTTTTAGCAGCTGAAAACTGTTTAGAAGCTAGCTTCATATCTTCATACTATTTTGCTGATTTTTTTCCTTGCATCTCATTCAGCTCTTCATCGTAATTGGAAATAAGAGGGCAAACAGTTTTTGGGCAGGAAATCTTCCTCCAGATGAAGAGTTGCATATTGATGACCCTGCAGAAAAAAGGATTGCATTCATTACACAAAAATACAAAGAGGGAAAATTCAGGAAAACACCTTTTCTCTACAAAACCAAGGAACAGTTGAATAAGGTAACATGAGCATGGTTAAGCCCGTAGCATACTTTTGTTGTATCTGCATACTCTTGTGTTGTGTCTGTGTGCAATTTAGTCATCTTGTTAAACTGGTGAGAAATTAATTCAGAATCCTCAGTGACATTCTGGCACAGTTGAATAAGGGTTGTTTTGGAGCCTTTGCAGAAGTCATTGTGTGATTACTTAGTTTCTTGTTTGTTCAGTTTGTTTGTAGAAGGTTATGGTACTTCTGGGGTGCCTGAAATGTCTTCCTGAGCCATCAATGAATATGGATCTTTATTTTAATTCAAGTGCAGTGTAGGGTGCAAATTTCCACTTCACTTCTTTAGATTCCTTCTTTATGTGTTTTTTTTATATCCTACATGTCTAACATCTAACATTCAAGTACATTAGATGATTCATTGTTGTCAAAGGTGAAAATAGCTTATGCACACTTATATAGTAACTTGTAACTTATAGGAAATGAAAAAGTTGAAATTAATGATAGAAAATGTGTGTTCTCTCCTTTTACAAAAATAACAAATTCTTTAGAGTTATAATAAGGCCTTTGCTGCCGAGTAATTCTAGAACTTTTACTGAACTCTATTTCCTGTCGTCTTGTGCTTCCTGGACGCTTATATGTTTATTAGAACAGCTAAATTTTATAGTAATACTCTTCTTCTTATATTGAATGACTTCTGCTTTAATCATGTAAGAAAAACTCATTCATTAACTAAACAATTTAAATAAATAATAAATCATAGAAATTGTAATGGAATAGGTTGCTGTAATTGTGTAGCTATTTCTGTTTTTAAGGTTTTGGACCAACCTTGTGAAAAAAAAGAAGTTGCTCCTGTTTGTCTGTCTTTGTGTGTACAAAAATGAAAGGAGACTGTTTTAGGATGTGGTGAGATCTTTAAATTTCAAGGAAGATGAACAAGTATTAAGATAACTGAAGAGTAGTTGCCTTATTGACTGTGGCTGTGGTTTTAAAAAAACACCTAGGAATTTCAATGTGTTTCCTAGTAACAGAGCTTAAGGATATAATCCTGTCTCTTTAGTTGAACAATTGAGGTCTGAAATAAGACTTTTTCTTTAGTAGGATGTAAATAAACAGCAAGTTTCTCCTCCAATTGTTTTAATTAATGGTATTCTTCCCAAGTGAAATTTGTGACAGCAACATCTTGCAGAGTTTGGGTTGATGAGGTTTTGGGATTTTCTTTTCTTGTTGCTGCTGAGTTTTTCTAGATTCAGACCATAGTTCATGATTTCTGATACTTAGCAATGTTTATGGTCTTTGAAAGTGCAAGTGAGCTATATTGGAGGTGAAAGGATTTGCATCTACATTACATGTACTTGCTCCCAGTAACTTTCTAATGTAAACTGACTTCCTATTTTCTCTCTCTATAATAAGGCCCTGTGTGCTGCTGTAGTCAAGCAAGATGTGCTGGAAACTCTGATGTTACTCTTCAGTGGGGCTGATGCTATGTGTGCCACTGGAGACCCTGTTTACAGTACCCCATACTTACTAGCCAAGAAAGCTGGACAAAGACTGCAGATGGAATTCCTGTACCATAATAAGTTCTCAGGTATGATGCATTTCTTTCTTTTAGTCTTCTAATTTTATATTGAGCAAAAGGAAAGGAAATAATTCAGAAGAAAAATTGGCTTTGCTTTGAACAGTAGTGGTGTAGTGGAGCGGCTGTTGTGATAGCATTAGCTGGGTTTCAGTAGTGCACAATCTCAGTTGTGTACAAGTTTGCTATTTTGCTCCAACGTCATGTTTAGGATTTTAAAAACTGCCAAAGTAGTCCAATGATAACTCATACATCTCATACCCTTATTTAGAGCACAGAAAAACCCCATTGTCTTCTCTGCCAATATTATCAGTCTTTTACCAGAAAAAAATGAGTATATACATTTAATATCTAAAGAATTCACCTGGTGCTTTGGTTTTTTTTTTAATAAAATTATTTAAATTGATATCTACTCTTACTGCACACAGACATACCTGTTTTTTCACAAACTCTCCTCCCAAAATAAAACTCACCTCTTAAACTTGCAATATCATCTGTCCCAGGAACCTTTTTTTACTTTCACATCACAGCTTCTGTTGCAGCTTGGAGAAAATCATAAACTTGGAAGTCAACAGTTCTGGTTGCAGTGTGTGGCTGTTGTGAGGCTCTTGAAAACAGAAAACTGTTCTTAACAATAAACAAATTGAGACGTATGGGTGCGACTGAGCTTTTCTTTTGAAAGGGCTGGATAGTATCTGAAGCAGTTAGGGGCTGAAAAGTTGGGGTATTTACACTGAAAAAATAAGTAGCTCTGTGGATGTACTCCTGGACCAACTTGCCACTGGCTTGTGTCACTCCGTAAAGTAACACTGCATAGGCTGAACAAAAAACGTTTTACTGGGAAACACAAGAATTAATTAAGGCTTCCAAGGGCAAACAGTGCCTTAACTTCTGTCTGAGCATTGCTTAGCACAGTGCCGTGCTCATGACAGTGCCCTAGGATGTTGAGCTCAGTCACGGTACAAACATGCAGCTATGGTTTTTTTGCTAGCTGTGGTCTCAAGTGGTCCTAAGGCTAGAGAGAGAGAAGTTTGCTTGTCTCTGCTCTGTCTTTTGACCTTCCAGACAAGGCAGCAGCATCATGTTCTTATCTTTAGAAAAAGGGAGGTCAATGCATGTTGATGAAGATTCTCAGAATTGTTGTCTGCTGCCAGTGTTACTGGTAAACTGTACATAAGCCCTCAAAAGAAGCAGTTCCCTTCTGTTGAAGTATGTTACATCAGGGATGAAAATCAAAGTTCAGTATATCAGAAAACAGTATTTTATATTACCTTGGCAAGCAGTGGTAGACGATGGCAACGTTGTAACAAATGTGAATCAATGTTTTTTTATGAATATGTTTTCTAATTATAAAAATAAATCCAGTATGTTTTATCAGTGTTATAGTAAAGATACTGCAGAGAAACTACATATTTACAGATATGCAGTTAGAAAGACCTGTGGAAAAATGGCTATAACTTATACAACTGATGATCTGTACGTTATTTATTCCTTTGTCTTTGAATAGATTTCCCAAACTATGATACTTGTTTTGAAAGTGGCTTCTCTGAAGATTCCTCACATTCCACGTTTCTTTGTGAATTCTTATACAAAGTTTCTTCTAATACAGCTAAGCTTCTTACAGAGAAGAAATTAAAAGAAGGTATTTCACTTTTAATTTATGTATTTGAATAACACATGAATATGTATGATTTGGATGAATTTTATACTTTTTAACTTCTTGCATTACTTTCTGAGAGATGAAATGTCTTTTATATGACATATCTTCTTTTGATTTAGTAGACCTCTTTCAGATAAAGAAAATACTATTTGTCTTGATCTCTTCAGTAGTTGACAGAGGAAGAAGACTGAACTTCTGAAAAATTGTTCAGTTAACACAGTAATTGATAAACAAAAAATAACTAGAAACACTTCTCACTTTAATTATATTTAGATAAATGCCAAAAATTAGTTTTCATCTAAAATGATTCTATTAGAGAAATTGTTTATAAGTATCACTGACTTTTTAGTGGGATATTTCACAAGCTCACAAATTCACACAATATTCGAAGTAGAGATGAGCATCTCCAATGACTCTCTGCAAATTGAGCTTTGTGAGGTGAAAATGCATGTATATCACAGTAGATATACATAGTGTCCTGTGCATATGAGTCTTCTGTGTTTCTTTTTTTTCTGAGAGAAGTGTTATCAGATAAAGTTTCCTTTTTTCTCCCACATTTGGGTTCCTATATTTTTCTTTAATCTAAACAGATAAATTATGTGGATTTTTAGAATCTGTGCTGATTTATTATGGAATTTATTGCTCCTGAAGTCTTTAAGTCCTTACATGACATCCTACACTGGTGTGTACATAATTTTGTATGATTATATTTGTATTCTCATGGTGTATGCCTTGAAGATTCTTAGTGGACATTAGAGCATGTTAAAGCATAGAACTCATGTTTAAATATGATTTTGAAGAATCTGTATGTCAATGTGATTCCAAATTCTTGAAAGCTTTGGGTGATAACAGAACTATTGCCTGATCATAGCCCTTTCCCAGCAACTCTGCAGTTCTTAGCAAGGATACCTGCTGTGACAGAGGACTGCTGATGGACGGGACTTTGTTTAGGATTGCACTGAAATTGCGCTGAGTTTATTTGGGAAACAATGTAATGACTGCGAGCCTTGTTACTACTTGTGCCAAGTGCAGGCCTGGTCTTCTGTGCTGGGGGTATCTAGATCTGTATTCATAAAAAAGACTTCAGAAAAACCCCAAAAGTCAGCACTTACGGAAGCAGAGAGCAGATACAAGGCAATCTCTTCTGACACAATGGTGTATTAGAAGTGCAGTATGTTTGTAAATACCTGTATGGATTGAAGATTTAGCTGTAAGTGCTCCCTGAATGGCTTCTATAGTGCTTTCAGAGGAAATGCACTGGGAGTGAGCATTGTTAGTAGGATGTCTTAAAATATTTATGAGAAAAGCCCTCAGACAAGAAACAACTGAATTTTGACTGTCTTCCATCTTAAATTTTTAGTGGACAGAAATGAAGCTGCTTTGAAAGTTTGTGGTCTGTTCCTTAGCATTGCAGTTGCAGTAAATGGAAAGGAATCAGATTTCTGTCAGCTCAGGCTTTGTCCTCTGAAATTGTGATAGTGTCTTGAAGATGGTCGATGTTCTACTGTTTGCTTTTTTGCGTGTGGGTGTTTGCTTTGCTTTGTTTTTGCATTGATGTTGAATTGCCCATGTGTTTGTCAGGACTGATATTTCTGGAATTGGTGCTTTATAGATGCATAGGAAGATAAGTTTGCCTGACCATTTCCTGTTCAAGGAGACAAATGGAACAGGGAGGAAGATTTAATAATATCCTTTAACAACATATCCTAATAATATCCTTTTCAACAACAAAAGCCACTGCAATTTTGAATTAGAAACTGCTCCTGCCTGAGGGTTCTAATCTATCTCTGCCATGTTTAAAAGTAGTATGACAAAAGTTCTTTTTGCTATTTAAAACCTAAAATAGATAATCTTTTTTTCCCTTCTTTCACTACATCCTGAACTGTTTCTAAATCTCACTAACATGAAGTAATATGCAGTAATATTGCAGATTATTGTGAATAAGTGACAATATTTTTTTTTTCCTTCTTACTCTCTTTTGGAAATAATTTGAGGGTTAGAGAACTAATATGTGGGAGAAACAGTTTCCCTCCTCTGCCAGTAGATATTCAAATAAGGTCGTGTTACCTGAAAAATCTGTCCTGGCTGTTCAATCCTAGGGAAGAGAACCTGTTGAAGCAGTTCTGACTTGCCATGAATTAATTGAGTCCTCTACAGGCCAGAGAGAGAGCACCATTCTCACACGACATTTGTCTAAATGTGGGGAATTTTAATTTTTTTTTTTTTTTTAAGGCTCTGTGTAGATAAGGCTCCAACCCAGAATCCTGTGAAGCTGTTTAATCATTAGAGTTAAGTTCTTCTTCAGTGTTAGGAAACTGAGGCAGCTGTCAGCCTTGCCTTTAGCACCAAGGGCTGAAAATTTAAGCACTGTATTTGTTGTCACAGAAAAATGTTATCCCTTTGCAGTCTGGGACTTTATGGTAAAAGGACACTCAAATCATTCAGTGCTGTGGATTAGCCCAGGTTTTACACCAACCAGGTGGAACACCTGGAAATACAGCCCAGTTTCTCGTTATGTGCACCTCAGTACAGGAGAGAGCCAACTCTGTGTGTGTGTGTACCGCTCCTTATAGCAACATCAGTGGTTTCAGCAGGGGTGCGTAACTTCTGAGGAGAGTTGTTGTTAATTAACAGCTGTTGATAACAGCAGGAAGAGAGCTCAAATGTTGGTACTAATCTGTTGTAGTGGATCAAACAGTAAAGGTTAGAGGTTTAGAGGCTCGGGTTTGATTTTTTCCTTTTGTTTCTAGTGTAAAGGGTTTTATGGAGCCCTTTAAAAGCCTTGATATTCCAAAATCGTCCTTGAGAGTTGTAATAGTTTAATGAATATTGAAGCAGTGAGGTATTTTGTAGAATAGCTTTTGGAAGATGGGAGGGGGAAAGCTGGGGGACAAAAAACCCTGAACAGTCAAAACCTAAGAGTTTGTTGTTCAGTTTCTGTAAACCTATACAATATCAAGCCATGTCTCTTATGTTTGTCTTAGTACTTAAAAAGTGTATTTAGACAGAATCTAGACAGTACTAGATGGCAAATATCATGATAGAAATAAATACTAATAAAGTAGTATCAAAATATTAATAAAACATTTATAAATCTTATATAAAACAACAGAAAAAGGAATTGGATGAAATATCAGATAACATAGTAAATATTGCAAATTGCAACTGTTTCTTTGTTTGATTTTTGTGTGTTTTTTTTTTTTTTTGCCAGATCTGTTTTACCAAATTCTCACAAATATTTTGCCAGCTGTATAGGAATTTTAAGACTGTAGAAAATAAAAAGAGTATTTTCCCTTAGGACCTGCTTCTCTACAGTAGTGGGAACAGATGCACCTCAGATCATGTTCTAAGAACTAGATATAAGATAGAATGAATTCATTACTATTTTCAGCAGTAAATAGTCATTAATATGCTATGTTGTGTGTTGTATTCATATTTTAGGTCATAAGAGGGAGTAAACATTGGTTTGTAATTAAATATGCCAAATAATACATTTAAGTTCCTCTGCAGACTTTTTCCTCCACCTTTTATTTACCTTTTTTTTTTTGTTCAAACCTACTTAAAAACTCCTGACCTTTCTATAATTTCTTTAACAGATTGCAACAAAAGATGGTGCACTTTGGAAAGTGGTTTTCTGAGCTACTATGAAAATGATAAAACTACCACTCCTCATGGTATGATTGACATCAATGAAGTTATCTGTCTTGCAGTACACAAGTCAGACTTCTTTTTAAATAGAGGGTAAGCTCCTAGATTCATATTTCAATAAAGAAAAAGTTCATTTTTTCTTAAATCTTGAATAGGCAATTTAGAAAAAAAGCTGAATTGTTTTATTTGGCTTCAAGAAATAAGTGCTATGTGATATTTGGGGATTTTTTTTTTTATATTGGTAGAATGAAAATGTTAGGGTAATTTAAAAGGGCAGCTTAAATTAGATACATCTGTTTCTTATTAAATCTGTAATGCATATTCTCAGTGCTTGAAAGGTTACATGATGATAAATTGAACAATTAATACTCATTTTTCTTTCTGGGATTGACCTCTGCCTCAAGCCAAAATTCTAGCTTTGTTTCTTCCTTATAATGCAACAGAATAGAGCTCTCCACAATGCTTTTGGATTTGATCACAGAGATATTTGTCTTTGAAATCCATTCTTTATTCTGCAGCTGAGGACAACAGTGTAACTGATGAACATTGTGTTAGTTTGAAGATAGCAGCCATTGTTTTTGCATGGTCTTGTTTTTTCTTTTATAACTTTCTCACGTCCCATTTGTACATGAAAAACAGCATGTGGATATTGACCTACATCTGAGTTGCATTCCAGTGATACTTGATTTTTTTAGGGCAACATTTTTGCTTAAACTATACTCCATAGCACTCTACATTTTTTAAAGTATGTGTATGTATGTAAAATAAAAATAACTTTCTATAGTGTAATATTGTAATGCTTTTCGTTACAAAACAAAATTGTCTGTAAAGAGAACATAGTCTATTCAGTAGGCTTCTGGAAAAGATTATGAGAATAAAAGACTTAGACTACTACTGTGGGGAGAAATCCTGAAACATGGTGATGCCTCAATATGCTATAAAATATATGGAAGTGGCTTTCACTATTCTGCAGTGATATCTAGAAAAAAGAAAAAAAAAATTTTTTTTCTTCTGTCTTCAAGTCTAGCCTACTGCTTGCTACATCTCCAAGTGGTTCCATTATAGTATAATACCTAAATAAAAACCATGTTGGCTGAATACTTCACTCTTAGGGAATAACTAACCTCCTGTTGTGCTTTACCTGCAATTGAGTATTTTTATGAGAAATTTCTTTAAATTTGATATTTCATGTGGTGAAACAACTGGTCCTTAAAAAGGCCTATTCTCTTAGTTAGAATTAAGTGTTTATATCATTTTCAAAGTGGTTATTGAAAATGACAGAAGTTACGCATGTTCAGTTTTCCATATTTAGACAAATCTCAGTCTCCAGCACTGAATGGAAAAAGCATACTCCATCTATTTGGCATCTAGAGAGAGGTCACAGACAAAAGCATACTATAAATTGGTGAACCATAATAAGTTAAAGACTGACTGTAAGATCAACATGATATTTACTTTCCAAATTCCACATCAATTTGAACTGGTTTGCTTTTCCTTCTTTTACTGTCCTTATTTGTCTGTAAAAATTGGAATATTTTTAATTAAATTCATCTGTTTAAATAATGGTATAATCTTTAAGAGAAAAAAAACCCCAAGAACCTCCCTTAAGAAAATCTTTCAGAACTTCTCGAGCTACAGCAACTTCAAAGGGCAGTTGTGCTCATCCTGGTGATGACAGGTGATATGCATTTCACCCCCGCAGATCTGGGCTGTGTGCATGAAAAGGCTCTTCATTAGAGGGGTGGCGGAGGACAGGAACAGGCTGGTGAGGAGAATAGTCCATCCTTGACTGTTTTCTAGGCTTATCATTGCTGTTGTGATTTATGGTTAGTGATAAAACATCTTTGAGCAGGAGATTAGATCAAATGACATCTAAAAGTCCCTATGAACCCACATTTGAACTTGTTTACAGCTTCCCGTTCAATTAATTGGTCTGCTTATATTAAACATAAACAAAGTATTTTTAATGCATCACAAAAATATACTTCATCAAATCATGTGAACTAGCAAAAATAAAATTTCCCTGTGCATTTTTAGTGAATATGTAAACATTTAAATGAATTTTGGAATTACTCAAAGACTATTACACCATAGCCTCTAAACACATATTATTGACCTGCAAAGTACTTTGAACCTATTGTGTTATGAATATTAGCTGGTCTGTACTTGTAAGATGGGAGGAGATATACAGATGTAGTCCATTCCATACGTATGAAAGAATGAAAAATTAGTGAAATAAACTCTTATATGTCTGCTGTTTTGAAGACTAAATACAGCTGCCTTTTTTCTCTTGCTTGCTTTAGGGACATCTTTACATTTGAAATATACTTAATGTCAGAACGTGTTTTTCTATTTGGAGCTGAAACTGCATATTCACAAAGAAAATGGGCTTGGGCAGTAGCTAAGGTAAAACTGATAATTATCTTTTTCAGTTAGGCCAGGAGCCTTTGCACAAATTATAAAATGTCATTGTTAGCTTAAAACCCTTTGAGAAGCCCTTCTTTATGAATACTGATCTATCCTGTGTGTAAAGGCTTCTTGTGCAGCAGGAAGAAATAATTTCTGTGATTTAATGTTTGAAACAAGATAATAAAATAAAATGCGAAAGGAATTGAAGCAGCATTTTAAAGCTGACTTTAAGAATATATTAAAGGTGCTCCAGTATAAAGACATATATTATATGAATATATTTCAACTCAGTTTTTTATGGTTTCAATTCTATTAAATTTATTTGCTGAAACAGAATTCATAAAGCTTTAACATATTTTATACTGTTCCAAATGTTAATAATCACATTACTAATTAAATCAATGGTAGTTTAAAAGCAAAAATATTTGAATTGTAAAGCATTATGTTAAATTTGATTTTATATTTTACATTTAGTGTATTTATGGGTTTATGAATGATATATCTCAGTCTTATTTTTTTTACTGTGACCTTCAGCCTTGAATCCTATAGAGTTGCAATATCTTGATTTTGTTTTTTAGGGGCAGAGGGTTTTTTTCTTCATCTGACTCACCCCATTTTCTTTGGTAGCATTTTGTTCCCCCTGTGGCTGAATCATTATTAGAGCGAGACTGTGACCTGATTGGGCAGCTGTACTACAAAGATCGCCACAACCTGGATCAGTGGAGAAAAGGCTGGTTTGCTATAGAGAAGTCGAGCCTTTATTTTTGTCCTGAAATGGAGGATGCTGGAGAAGATTCAATATATCTAAGGAGGTTGCAAGAGCTAAGTAAGACCTTCGTTTAACATCCTGTGTTCTGCGGGATTAATTCACTTTTAAGTACATTTCTATTACATTTCTAAATAATAAACATTGGGAACCTCAGTAACTATTTCTTCACGAGTCAGATGTTCTTCCAATTCTTATCTAAATATAGAGTTGGTAAAGTTCTGTCTTGGGGTTTTTTTCCTACTTTTTGGCACATGCTGGAGAAATTTTTCACAGCTCTATAATGAATGATGACAATTTTTGTTCCAGTTGCTGCAGTCTCTTTCTTACAAGAGTACAGAATTGAATAATAATATATAACCTTTTGGGATTATTGTCTCATATTTTTGACAGGGCAGAAATACTCACTGCAGAACATGCTCTTGAGATGATTGACAGGTCTAGTTTTAAAATACTCAAACATACTGGAAAATTATAATTCTCTTGGAAAACTATTTCACAGACTAGTAGACTTTTTTCTGATACTAAAAATATTATTTGCTCAATATCATGATGTGGAAAGATAAGTATTTTGTGTCATTGTTCATAATGACACTCTGAATCCTCTTTAAGCATATCTGCCCTACTTGTTTTTATATTGAGCAAGGCAATACATTATATAGAAAAATACATATAATTTGAGGTTTTATAATAAAGTAACATAGAAGAGATAATTTTGCTCTTTGTTGATGATCCTCTTTATAAATGCTGTCAGATTGTGGACCATTTTGCAGGAGCTTGCCTAAATGCCATTGGGTTGTCTACTGTTTATTTACTGCCACCTTATATTTGGTGTGAATAACACCATGAAGGTGTTTTTTAATCAGGAATGTTTTTATGCCTCTAGCTGTCTTTTAAGTTGGGAATACTTTTGATCTTAATTCTGAATTAAAAGCTTAGGCTGTAGGAGAATTGTTTCTGATATTTGTTTTGATGGTGTAATTATAATTGCTTCTACCACAATCCTGAGAGCATCCAAAATCTGTGTATACCTCAGGTACAAAAGCGAAACACATTTGACTTTCAGTTGAGAGTTGTTTTTGCTTAGGTTTTTTAATATTAATTGTATTTCCTAGGAAATATTATATAACCATACTCCTATCTTTTCTTCAATTTCTGCTTTCTCCTGAATAAATCTGCTCCAGTATTAATACTGATTTATATAAATGAAATTCGACAAATAATGAATCATTTGTGGCAGTGTAGTCACTTACCTTCTTGATATTTGACTCAGTAAGTGTAGGTGATGCCAGGAGTGTGTGTGATCATATAACGTGGAATGTGTTTATTGAGCTTCATTGATATTTAGGACTTTACAGTCTCTGGGAATTATTTGAAATAAGTTGTGGGTTATATATATGACATTCACTTTGAGAAATTAACTTTTCAGAATTTCAAACTAGTAGGCAGGTTACATTTAATTTACTGTTTTTAGTATAGTGCACAGTATAGTTTTATAAGCACTGTTACTGGAAACTATCCAGGTGTATTTGCTGTATTATGTATAATGTAGGTGTTTTACAGGGTGCTTTTTTAGCAGGAATAGCATAAGGCAACATAAAGTAGGGTGGCACTGATCTTCACGCTATAACCTGTGTTATACTATTGTAAATATGTGCAGCCATTAAAGTGCAAGAAGTTAATGGATTCCAGAATCCAGCCTACTTCTGAATCATTATGTCTTCTAAAATTTGTATTTGCAAGTTTAATATAATAAAACATTGTAGCATGTTCTCACATTAAAAAGTACAGGTTAAACTTTTGTGATAATGTTTTGTATTCATTTTTCTTTTAAATGTAAATTTACTTTGGTATTTTGTGGGGTTTTGTTTCTATTATTACCAGTGTTCTTTATTTGTAAAGTTTAAGAATTCCATGCTCTTTTTGCCACCAAAGATCATTTTGAATAAAGTATGTCTATATGTGCATGTATGTATGTGTTTGTCTGTATATATGTCTGTGAAAGTCATATGCATGTGTATGTGCTTTGTTTTCAGCAACCAGTAGTGTGATGCAAAATGGAGAGAAAATAGATGTCCTGCTGCTAGTTGAAAAAGGAAGGTAAGGTTCCTAGCTGAATAAAGTTTTGATCTGTTTTCATATTGATATCTTAGAATTATTGTTGATAAGACAGGAGTTTTCTCACTTGGGTTTGCTAGCAAGAGAGTATATCTACAGACTTTTTAAAGGAGGGTATATCTTTGTGCATTAATTACATTTTATGTCTGTGTCAGGAAATGTTAACAAGCACTACTTAATTAAAAGCAGTTTTCCCGCTGAGAAAATTATTCCCAGATTAGTCTGCCAATAATGGTTTCTTCAAAAGGACCTAACTCCTTTTACCCTGTAAGAAGAGTACCTCTTTGGAGCATTTACTACCAACTTCTCAATTTTTTTAATCACTCCTATGTCTCAGAATTCTGTGTTGCAATCTCCATAGGTCAGGTTAAAGAGGATACAAATGAGTCCCCTGGTTAATCTTGTAATGTCTGATCTCATTTAACAACATATTACCTAGGAAGAAGCATACTTATGAAACAAACGTGATCCATATCTGCTTCCAAGGAGGTAATATTCTGCGGAGATGACTGTCATATTTGTAGTGATGGAGAGGTTGAAACTTGAGGTGATGTAGGTTATTTCTGCCTCATATATGGGTACAAATTAAAGATGAAAGTAAAAATTATGGAAAATAATTCCTGGTTTGTAATAGGTTTGGGCTTTTCTATTTCAATGATAGGTTATTGGGCAAGTGTCTGTCTGAGAAGTGGTACAGTATTTATACTTCAAAGAGCCAATAACAGGTTAATAAGTGAAGGTGGTTTTCTCTTTGGCGAACAAAAAAATCCCCTCCGATACCTTTGACATCGATTCAGACTTGGAGTATCTTGTCAGAAATGCATTGTAACTTTTTTGTTGTGAATGTTTAACTCTTTCTAGGATACTGTATAAGTTTCAGCAGGCAGTAAGGCTATGCAGGTTAGAAAGAAACACTTTTGTTGGTTTTTTTTTTTTTTTTGGGAGGTGGTGTCTGTTTTTTGGTTAGTTGGTTTTGTTTCAAAGAAGCGTGTTGAAAGATGCAATGTTAAGTAGGCTACATACACCAAGCAGTGAACCAGAGGTGTCCTATTCAAGGTGCAGTCCAATACATGCATATAAACAGTGCATCTTATTTAATAGGTATTAGTGTTGAGCAAAACTTTTAGCTCCAAGTCAGTGCTACTTATTTATTTCAATATTTATATCAAGTGAGAGTAGGTTCTCCCTGAACTGTTTTAGTAGTTTAAGGGAAATTCTCAGCTATTTGAATATGATTTCAACAAGGGCACTGGCTGATTTACGGTGGACATGAATATATTTAATTTTTCTTCACTGAAGTCTGCCATAAAGAATTTAAATTCAGTGTTCACATTATCTTAAACATTAAAAGCCATATGGATGTGTAAACTTTGGCATAGTGATTCTTGTTTAGTATATTACTTGAAAAGTATCCAGGTGTTCAATGCACTTGCATGAGATTGCATCTTAGAGTGATAAGCAATTTAGTGTGCATCTGTGGAAAATAATTAAATATAAAATCACCTTTTTCGTTAGACTCAATTACTGTAAATGGAAATAAAGCCACCAATCCTCCTTGTGGTCCTCCAAACTCTAGATAAATTAATTAATACCTTTGAGATGTCATCAGCATCAACTAAATGAAATGTCAAAGTTTCTAGGTTTTCTTGTTTTGTCTGTTATTTTATATCTGTGTTTGTCTAATGTCTACTTCAGCACAGATTGGTCACTTGGAAGAGACTCTATGTAGCTGATTACTCTCTTGTTAATTTGCTAGTCACTTAAATACAGGATAAATAAAAAATGTAATAATGAATGAATTAAATAAAACAAGTAAGATTTTTCCAGAATTAAGAAGAATTTAGGAAAAAAAACCCCCAACTTCAGAGACCCTAAACCAAACCAAAAACGTGCCACCTTCCTTTGCATAAAGAAATAAATGTGGTCAATGTCTTAAATCTTGTTAAATTTTATTAGAAAAATTACGAAAATTCCTTGTGTATTTTTCTACTGACTTTCCATTTCTTTCAAATACTTATGCTTCTTTTCCAAGTCTCAGTCATTGGACTGATCAATTAGGGAAAGTCATTCATTTACATGTATCTTATGTCTTTTTCTTTCACACTTTTCCTTTTAACTACTGTAGGTAAGAGAATGGCTTCAGTTGTTACAAATGGACTTCTCACTTAAGAGTGATTGCATATGCAAGTAAACATTTTCAGAACTATAAAAACTTCAAGTCTTACTGCTGAAATAATTATAATGTAATAAATCTATGAATTCTTGATTCTTAAAAAAATACTTAATAAACTTGGGATACATAAAATTAACTTTAATATGATCCACATCTACTCAGAAGAAGAATTTACAATTGATTTTGGGGTGTAATGTACATAATGCCTTCCATCTTGTATAAAATACAAGAATTCAGAGACAATATTACCAAAAGGCACGTGAGATTTTTCTGAGGTGTCTTAGATATGAATACAATCCACTCCTACCTCTTTTTCTTCCCTTCTTCCTTTACCCTGTTTTCTTCTTGGCACCCTGCTATTCATTTATTTTCTATCTGACATGTTCAGCTAATGAAGTGTACCATCTCAGAAATAAGAGGCGGTAATCATACTGAACATTGCCAAGTAATAGCATGCTATGAGAGGCTGAACCATGCTGAAACATTTCTGAAAGCACAAGACTACTTCCCTTTTGAAGATTGTTGTCTTTTTTGAAGATCAATGTACTTGCTAAATTTTCACGATAATTCTAGATGACTTCTCATTCTGTGTTGGTTTTTTTTCAGATCTCAGAGATGTTAATGCTTGTGTTTGGGTATCTTTGCTAAAGTAAATTACAGAAGAACACACTCTCTTTTATAACACCTATTGGAAATTTATTACATTCTGGTCTCTACTGAAGCATATTTTCTGGGCTGTTAGAACTGTATCTATCTCAGCTGCATATCTTGACTTCTCACAACACTGTTTTACACCATAATCAGATGTCCATTTGCCTCTTCTTGCTTTTCATTTTTATAGTTGAAACGTTCCACTTTCATAGTTGAAATGCTTCTTGACTTCTTGCTAGAAGTGGCAAACCATTTTACAGATTTCTGTGTTTGAGGTTTCCCTTTGCCACACAGAGATGTCCTCTGATTTGCTCCATATTTAGTTCAGATTTTTTCCCTTGATCTCTCCTCTGTATTTTTAAAGTGCTTGAAGTGACTGGTGATACTTGACCTCCTGTTGCTATCCAAACAGAAGTTGCATAGTAGATTGGTGAAACAGCTACTCCTGTGTAGTTCAACAGAGGTCAACAGAGGGATCTGCACAGTGTAAAGAGGAAAGTTATTTGAAAACATTTGTATACTGTAGTTTTTAAATGTATCTTCTATATAGAGGTTTTCATGCAAAATCTCCAGTGCTACACTTTGAAGAAACACAGTTGTGCAGACAATTCAGTTTCAAATATTTCTTATATTTTTCTGAAATAATTTAAGCTCCCTCTTAGGTGTCAGTGAATGTTTTCAGACCATAATGTAATCCAGATGGTGCTTTTTTTTTTTCCCCTGTTATGCTTCTCTTGTAGTTAGCTCTTTCTTATTATGGATAATAAACCTTCCCTGCACACTGGCACAATTTCTTTATGCTGATGGCTCATTCAATGCTTTCTTCTTAACCCTTTGATGATAGCAGTAAGTTTTCTCATAAAATGCAGTTTTATGACACAAAATTCTAAAATCCAGAATTAATCTAAACATACGACTCAGATGAAAGGGCTTGTGCTTCCAATATGATATGCTGGATATAAGACCCTTTGAAGGGTCCTTTGAAGAAATATTGCTGACCTTTGTTACATTTAACAGTAATTATTAGTAGGATATCTATGCCTTAGTTGCAATTCGATTTTCCAAAATAATTTCATATTCATGTTACCTCTGTTTGCAGACAGGTAAATTATTAGAATCACACGGAAATTGCCGGAGGGCACAGAGTTGTGCTGATGTCTGTTTCTCACTCTCCCTCCCCACCTTACCCAAAATCGCTTAGTACCATTGCTTTCCCACTGCAGAGTTGTGCAACAAAGCGTATAGATGTAGCAAAAGCTAGTGGAATCTTTGCCAGATGGGTTAAAGGCAAGCCTTTGCACTCTTGTGGATGAAGTGTGGTCACGTCTGTTGTCTGACTACTCGTGCAGAAGGACGTGCTGGTAGTCAATAATAAAGCTGTACAGGTAACAGTAGCTGCCTTAATTTTGAGACTAGGTGATTGTGGACTGCTGCAGTCATTTGTGCCAATTCAATTCTCTCAATTCACTAAGGCAGAAATCTACGTTGGCAGGCTGCCTTGTTTGTTTGAGTACTTAAATTATTAATTTCTTGGCTATGGACAGTATGTGCTGCACACAACATAGCAAAACCTCTGCCATTGTTCACCACGTTATCAACTATTGCTAACTATTTGTTATGAAATGTGTGATCTTTGTCAATTTTTAGAACTGGAAGAAGTAGCACATATATAAACATACTATAGAAGAGACTGAATTTATATTGAACAAATGCATTTCAGTCGAGTCTGTGCAAAATGGTAATCTCCATGGTAGATCTTCGTAAACAGTTTTTTTTAATTACAGTACGAATTCTTTCAAACATGGTTACTTCTATAAGCTCTTTAAATTCCTCAGTTTTGTGCTACATGGCACATCACTACGTTTCAGCCTGTGTTTATGCTTAGTCTTAAACATGGGTTTAATATAACTTTATATTACGATAATGACAATTATTTCAGTGAGAAATACATGTATTTGTTATTCCTTCTGTCTGAAAACTGTGTGAAAAAGTTGATGAATTGTCATGAAAAACAGAAGTTAGGCCTGCAAAAGTGTCTTTATTTCTTCATGAAGTTCTGTAGAAGTCTTCTACTGTGCTTTGAGCAAAGTTCTGCTCTTCTGCTGGTATTTTTGTCTCCTTTCCTTTTCATTCCTTCAAAGACACAAACAAATCATTTTTAGTTAGGAAAAAAAAGTTTAAAAAAAAGTTACGTTTGTCTGAAAGAATTAAAATAAGGAGGAATGCTTTAAACTTCTTGTTTGTAAATTGTTATGTTTTTCTGATTTAAATTTATTCTAGGTGTGTTCTCTCTCAGCCAAAAATTATTGAGATTTGAGATGAGCTTTCTAAGCCACTTCACAGGAAATTGACTGAGTTCTCAACTGTGTCTGGCACTGGTTTAATTTCCTTTTCTCCCTTTTTCACTTTTATGGTATTGTAGTGAAATTGCTTCACTGATTTATCTTACTTTTTGATGCTTCCACATTGGAGATTTTTGACTGTGTAAATTTAATTTTTTGAAAAATAATTAGTTGCTGTCCATGAACAAGCCAGGTTCCATGATAGCAGCCAGATTTTTCACGTTTATATTTCTTACCAGCAACTTCTCTTTCATGACTCTGTTGTTCCTATGGGACTACTGCTTAAACAAATACCACATTTTCTTTGTTAATTATTAAGTAACCTCTTCCCCAGTAATTTGAATTTAACTCAACAGTTTCTCAAATTTTAGAAAACAGTGAGAACATAATCTCTTGGTGGTACTGATATCTTTTTTCTAATGTGATGCACTGAGGGAAAAATCCATAAAATACAAGGTGATCTTTTCCACATAGTTTAGGTAATTCATATATCAAAACCGCTGATTGACAGGCACATGATTTAGACTTTCATATCTCTGTGAAAAATACTGATAAGTTTATATGACCTTTGAAGTTCAGTACTGTATTTTTTCTCTCCTCCTCTGGTATCAATTCATTGGTATGCAGCAGAGTTGCCCTTTTCTTGTTTAGAAGCAATAATATTTTCACTTTACAGTATGCTGCTTCCTGTATATGTCATAATTCTGTAGATAACAAAAAATAATCTGTTGAGACTTCCATTTATCCTTTTGCATAATACTGTAATGTGAAACCTGCTGTTCTACAGGGGAAATAAAAACACAGTAATATGCATATATGTGTGCATTATTTGTGTTGGAAGCCACCATAAATCTTTTAAAAATCATAGTCCTAACCTCTTCTGGTCTGTGAATAATAATACTAAAGGAGTAGAATGTCATGCACTGTCAAATCTTTTTCTACTCAGTTCAAATTTTTTACTTTCCTTGTATATGTGGCAAGAGCAATACCGGAGAATGTTGTGTGTACTCTTTAGAAGTCATTGGTTGAGAACTCCCTGTTCTGACTAGTCTTAAGGAAATCTTGAAAACATTGAATTAGGCATACTCATTTTGCTGCAAAAATAGGAGAGCTTTATGCAAATTATTATTTTTTTCGTTGTGGAAGAGGTAGGCTCTGTTTCTGCTACCCAGGCATGTGTGGTGGTTAACATGACTTTAGAAGTCATGAAGTAAAGAATTCCTAAAAAGGGGCTTCAGTGAGATGAGATATTTTAGTGTCATCTACTCTGTTGCTGAATGGCTCAGTCTATATGGTGGATCCTGAGAATAGTTCAGGGTCTGTGTATGCAATACATTGACATTAACAGAATGAAGACATTTATAAAAGCAATTTGAAAGATGCTAATAAAAAAACCCAAAGCTAACTATTCCTTCATCATATAAAATGCCTTTTTCTCCTCCCTAAATGAAATAATCAAAAGGAATGTTTTTTCTATTTTGATGAAAGTGTTGTCATAGAAGTTCAGTAGAACATTTTAACTTCTCCTAATTAGCAAATAAATTGTCATTAGAGAAAAATGTATGTAGAAAAGTTTGCTATTTTAACACTTTAAGCAGTTGTTTATTCCATACGTGCCTATAGATGGACATACACCCTTAAACGTTTCAATTTTGGTATTTTCTCTTAGAAGATGGCTTGTCAGAGTGGCACAGAGAAGATTACTGTAGCATGCTTAAGTTAAAAAATCAGAACAGAGCTGTGCTTTGAGATGCAGGCAAAGTGTTGCATTAGCTTACTCTGCCTTAACTCAGCTTTTTCATGTATGTTTCTTGGCTTTGTGATAGTGGGTGATCATTTTGGTACTTGCATAGGAGGGAAGTTCAGTATGTCTCAGCTACTGTACAGTAGAGGGGGATCAGTGAGGGTGTGTAGTGTTTAGGGATCTGGATATAAAAGAAGGAAATCTTTTGCAGTATTGAAAGTTGTCTCTAAATCCGTTTTCTGCTTAACTGTGGCTTGGGCATATGAATGTATAATGTAGGAGCAAGACTGAAGAAGAGTAATTAAAATGTTGGCAGGTTCTTTCAAGGTTTGTGACAGTGTTTGTTGATCTTCTTTCATTTTTTTATGGATCTCCTTTCATTTTCTGTGGCACTGGTACTACAAATGTAGTTGGAAAAAAAAGGTGCAGTAACAATAGACTGCCATCACAGCTTTATGTGGTGAAAGGCGCCTTGATGTCTTACTCCAAGTATTTTATTTTTGTTCTGGACATCTGCTTTGTTGCTGTGGTGCAATAACATCAGTTTTTTATTTCTTCCCTGAATTCAAAATATTTTTGTACTTTTCAGAACTCTATACATCCATGGCCATACAAGGCTGGATTTCATGGTCTGGTATACTGCAATTGAAAAAGCAGCAGGTACAGATGGTAATGCGTTACAAGATCAGCAGCTCAGCAAAAATGATGTTCCTATTATAGTGAACAGCTGCATAGCATTTGTTACACAGTATGGTAAGTACAGTGGATTTTATTCAATCTAAGGTCATTTGTACCTAAGCACCTCCAGTATCAGGTCTTATAGAACGAGTTTATGTATTACTTAAAGTAAAACCAGGGCCCTCGTTAGCCTTGCCACTCTGATGCGATGGTGTAGTCCACGACCACACATCTGAAATGTCCAGTTTGGGGAAATACAAATTGGTAGGTGCCCCTTACAGACAATTTCTTATGTTAAATATTGACTTATTTGCCTTATGCAACTCAACTTTGGGGTCCAGTGCCCCCAGTGCAGACAAGTCAGCTGTGAAAATAAGCTCTGTGGAGCTGGAAAAGCTATGACCTGAACTGGTCAGCACATCTTCTGGGAAGCAGGTATTAACTGTGGAGTAGAGTTCAGTCTCAGACTGCTGTTTTTTTCAGTGTAATAGCCTAAGGTTGTATAGTCAGTTACCATTTGTTTAAGTAAATATTGCCAGCATGACTTTCCATGGCATTAAGTCATATGCAGATGATGTGTCCTTTTTTTACTGCCAATTTATCAGTTTTCTTGAGAAATGCTATATACATATCAAACCTGTGCAAATCTATCTTTGGGATGTGTGTGTAACCTCTATTAGTATGAGAGCATCTAATTTATATTTAGGTGATTGAAGTTTAACTAAATAACCTTTGTATATGGCAACACTGCATTCTGGTAAATAGTTGTGTCGGGGTTACAACAATTGCCAAAAACTAAGAAAAAAAGTTTTTGCTAAATTATTTTTAAATCATTGACAATAGATATTATTTCAAGTATAGTTTACACCATTTCATG
Source organism: Atrichornis clamosus (assembly GCA_013400975.1). Taxonomy (NCBI): domain Eukaryota; kingdom Metazoa; phylum Chordata; class Aves; order Passeriformes; family Menuridae; genus Atrichornis; species Atrichornis clamosus. The sequence goes on along the minus strand of WBMZ01013523.1, from coordinate 23,724 downwards.
CATTGAAATGTTTTTAAAGCAGGATAATTATGGCTGCCACTTAAAACAATTTGTGTAGTCTAAATTAAAATTCAGTTTCCTAACATCTTTTAAATAAGTTAGATCTTTATCAAAAATATGTTTTTGAGGATCAGCATTACTGGATGTTACAGTGCTCATTTGAAAGCTGAAAGAATTATTTGTATGCATGACTGGCATGCTTGCATCTTTTTGTATCATCATTGCAAAGGTTCTGTCTTTAGCTGTAGTCTACAGAAGACAGATGCTGTTGCATTCCATGGCTGATCCTGACAGGAGCCCCACAAAGGCAGTACCAACTGGAACTGCTTGTGGGCATTACAGGAAAGGTGAATTGTGAAAACATAAGACATGATTTCATAGGTTTTGACAGAGTACTTAATTTGACAGGTATATAAGAAAAGCAGGGTTTTGAATAAAGTACCATCCTCTTTTGAGAATTCAGAAGAAACCTCTACAAAGATAAATTGGACTGCACAGCTATGCCAGATTTACACAAGTTTTAAAAAACAAAAATATTGACTACAATCATATATGCAGTGATTGAAGGTAGTCTTGACTTTGTTTTAAAATACACATTTTCATTTTAAGTTGACTTTAGTGGTTTTGGTTGTTACATACAAGAATAGTGGCTGGCGTTTGTCTTCAAGAACATGAGAAAAATCAGAAAAAAGGATATTTTCTACTAATCTTGAGGCTTTTAAGAATAAAATGTTTCAGGTTAGGTGAATGTAATAATACTTGGAGCCCTAAGCTGAGTTCATCAGTAGGATAAAATAATAGTTCTGCTCATGAAAACAACTGTCTTTTATGTGTAATACAATACTTACCTTCAAAACTGTTTCTCTTTACTGTGATTTTTGAAAGTACTGTTTTAGGAAGTCCTGAAGAGATTTGGAGATTTGAATTGCCTGTAAAATACTCCTGAAATAGTGATCCCAGGCTTGCTCACTATTGTGATGTGTATTTTTGCAAAGAGGTCTAGTTGGGTGTAAGCAGACTTGACAGTGTTTTTACTAATAAAGCAAGTATGTGTAAAAGGTCAGAGAGATTTTGTTAGGAAATGCAGCATGTTGGGCAGCCACATATGCTTTTTATATAATGATGCTTGGAATTTTTAAAAGAATACTTGATTTTACATTCATTTATTTTTCTGTCCTGTGTTTCTGTACCTTAGGTTTAGGTAGCAAGGAAATCTATCTTAAGAATGGTGATTCTTCTAATGTGGCTGAGCTGCTGGAAAGCTTCAAAAAAGATGCAAGGAGTGTTAAACTAAGAGCAGGAAAACATCAACTTGAAGATGTGGCTGATGTACTGAAAAGTTTTCTTTCTCAAATAGATGATGCGCTTCTCACTAAAGAACTTTATCCATTCTGGATCTCTGCATTAGGTAATGTATTCAATAACATTCAATACAATAAAGGCTGTATGTACATTTTCAGTACCAAAGTTGCCCTGTGTCAATCTATGTTATTTGATAATTACAGAAACAATTGTAGTGAGGAAAAATATTTAGAACTTGGCTGCAATAGACATATGTTAATTAGAAATTATTTTATTGCCTTTAAAGGAAACAGAATAATAATATTAAATAGCAATGTTTCCCTGACAATATGTTTGTAAACAGTAGACCAGTATTTCACTGTGTCATAGTTGGATCAACCAAAGTAAAACATGATTTACATTTTACAGAAGCATTTAAGATAGAATTAAATAAACTAATATATGTTAGAATAGGGGAAAAGTTATTCTGTCTTTTGACTATATGCAGTTCAGAAGTGGCAAAGTATTGATGCTGTCATCTGCACAAGAGTTAAATGACAGTCTTGCTGCTTACATTTTTTACGTAATTATTATGAACAAGCTAACTTATATATACTAACAAGCTAAACTTAACAACTGTTACTTGTGGTTTTTTCCCTGAGAAATGTTAATTTAATTTAAAAGAAAATTTAAGTATCTTCCTGTTACTGGAGATTGTCATGTTTATAAAACATGAGAATGTGTATCTCTGTATGGTTAAAAACAGTACTGTGAGATTACTATTACATTAATTACTCATTACATAACTTGTGATGATTTTTATAGTGTTTCAAAATAGCTATATTGCTATTTGTTTCTATATTGCAGTATTTTCAAACTGCAAGAAACAAGTGGTTTCCCTCCCAAACTGTGCTATAAAATTGCAGTTGAGGTGCCGCAATAAGATATGCATAGAAAAAGCTGATACAGAACATTAATCTCTACATTAATGCATAGGAGTCACATAGGCATATTTACTGTGTGGCAAGTTTTGTCTTTAAAAAAGGATATTAAAAGCATATTCCTCTCTGATTTTGCTTAAGTTCAAATATATGGAGGTTACTTTAATATGAGCCACTAGACTTCTGGGAAATTCAAGTATCATCCATACATTTTTGACCTTTAGCTTCAATTTGAACAAACTAGAGGAAAGAATATTACAAATTTATTCACTTACCAAATGATTTATCTCATCAGAAACCAAAAAAAGTTCTATCTGAGGCAGTTTAGATGCAGTGGTTTCCCTTCCTGATATGTACATAGGGCTAAAATTCCACTTCAGCTTTACAGCAATGAATCCTGTCCTGTTAAGTGATACAGAAAATATTTCTAGGAAGACTAAAACACTTAGGAAAATAGAGTAGAAGACCTTTAAACTGTTGTATTGATGTTTGTTTGTTTATTTTTTCTTGCAATTACCAAAGAAATCAAAACAGTGCAGTAGTTAGTGGAGAGCACTAGCAGTCAGCTGGAAGGGAATTCTGTGCTTTCTTTTCAGACACTTGAGAGAAGCAAAGGACTGAGAAGGAAAAGCTGACTGACTAAATGCAATCTAAATTAACTTTGCTTATGCCCTGAGTACAAGGGGGCATAAGCAGCGCAGGTAGGCAGACTTACAGTAGGGAGCTGTGGCTGTGTCTCCGATACTGTCATTCCCAAGACTGGAATTCCTGTCATCAGCCCTGCCGTTGTTCAGCAATATGTAATTTGGTACAACTTATTCACCAGCCCTTCCCCTTTGCTCTCCTCTAATCAGTCTTATATTTTTGGATGTTTAAACTACTTTGTGCCTTGAGAGACTTTTGCAGTAAAAATTTGAAATATGAAAAATTTGAAAAATCAAATATCCTTTCTCATTTCTGAGAACTCTTAGAAGTACATTTGTACTTGTGCACACGCACTTGCACTCACACATGTACATGCACAAACTACAGATTAAATATGCTTTGAGAGGAAAAGTAATTGCTATTCTGGGATTTAACCTTAAACTGTAAAAAATGGTGCTTGAATATAGAACTGGTCCTCTTTACTGCTGTTTCCTTGAACTGGTGTACAATAATAGACTTTTTAAATTGTAAATTGTCAGCATTGCCTTTATTAAGAAGAGGTTGATTGGGTGAATAGTAATTTTAAAGGACTAGATGATGCTGATGTTGGGGTTTAGTGTGCATTGTTGTTAATTCTCAATGATTATTATTTTCTGGCAGATACACAAAATGAAAAGGAACGTGTGAGGAAGTACGGAGCTTTTATTCGGTCTCTTCCACCAGTCAATAGAGCAACTTTGGCTGCTTTAATTGAACATCTTTACAGGTCATTGCAAATAATACATAGTAGCAGAGAACTTATAATGTGTTCTCAGTATAACTCTACCATACATGAAATGTGGCTTGTTTCATTAACTAGTAATCACAAAAGCTTATCTAGTTGCAGCAATTAATTACATTTGAATCCCTTTAATTGATAATGTGTTTTTTCTTTGGTTGTATTTTTAGCAGTAGATACCTATAAAAGTAAATGGCTTGGAACAGCCTTACAGGGAGAGAGGCCTGCCAGTGTATGTGTCCAAGTAGGGTAATTTTTGATGTAGCTTCTTTGTACAATCTCATTTTACTCCAGTCTGCTAGTCTTCCAGATGATTGTTGCAAATGGTTCTTGAAATTAAAATATTTTTTTCAGTGAAAATGTCCTTCTCCACAATCTGTTTTACACATAACTTTGAGAATCACCTGTCCTTTCTGTTTTTTGTCAGTGCTTCATTTTACAACTGAAAAGTGGTAGAGAATATCCAAAGTACAAACTTGTTTAAACATCAAAGGTCATGTCTTATTCCTAGATAAAATAAGGGGCAGAAAATGTATTAAAAAAATGTGACTGGATGTTTCTGAGGTGTCCTGGTTAAATAGTACTGATTTATATTGCATTATATCATCGATTGAAGAAATCAAATTATATTTCTGGTATATTGTGCTGGGTAAAGAATGTGTAGAAACTTCTCTTTACACAATGCTGTGTTCAAAAATTTTTACATAGCCAGGTGATTAGCAGATGTCATTTAAGAATATTTATGTGATTATAAAATTGATTGGTGCCATTACTGGGATAAAGATTATAGTACGTATTGTGTTTAAGGATGTTTCTAAGCATATCCACTTTAGAGATATGAATATACTGTTGCATCTGTTCTGAAAGTACTTTGAATTCATGTGTTTAAGAGCCATAATTCTGTGGTACTTTAAAGTGTTTTCTTCTAAAAGAGGACATTTTATGTGAACAACAGAACTGAAACAAGACCTTTACCATAGGTATAGGATCTAAGAAGGATCTAATTTATTTCCACATTTTATCTTAGATCATAAGTTTGTAAGATATGCTTACATTACATAATACAGTGAAATTGTATTTAGCATTCAGTGTGGCCTCACCTGGAGCAATGTTCAGTTCTGGGGTCTGCAATTTAAGGATATGTTCAGATCTTGGAATGCATCCAGGGCAGGGCAACAACACTGATGAAAGGGCTGAAAGGAATGGCCTGTGGGGATCAGCTGAGGAGTCTGGGCTTGTCTGCTTCAGGTAAAAGGAGTCTAAGGGGTGACCTGATTGCTCCTGAGGAGGGGAAGGGGAGAGGGAGGTGCTGATCCCTTCTCCTATGGTATCCAGTGATAGGGTGCATTGAAATGGTTCAAAACTGCCTTCAGAGAAGTTCAAACTTGTAATTGGGAAGCATTTCTTTATCGAGAGAGTGGTAAAACACTGTAGCAGGCTTCTTAGAGGGATGGTCAATGACCCCAGCCTGCCAGTGTTTAAGAGGCATTTGCACAGTGCCCTTAGCAACATACTTTAACTTTTGGTCACCCTTAAGTGATCAAGAAGTTGATCTAGATGATGGCTGTAGGTCACTTCCAACTCAACTATTCAATTCTGGTTTTATTCTTTTATCTTCTAAATGCTTTTGGTATCACATGAAATGCAGTTGGAAAGTTTTCATTTCTGTAATGAGAGATAAACAATATAAATAAATAAATAAATAATAGTACATGTTTTCATTGCATTTAATGTAGTTATCCATTTTGAAGTTCACTCCATATTCTGTAAAGAAGCCTCAGACAATTAAAGGAACAATGAAACTGTCTAAATATTTTTATTTTTCCTTCAACAGGGTGCAGAAGTGTTCTGAAATTAATCATATGAACCCTCACAATTTAGCCATGGTGTTTTCCTCATGCTTATTTCAAACTAAAGGCCAAACTAGTGAAGAAGTCAATGTAATTGAAGATCTAATAAAAAATTATGTGCAACTTTTTCATGTAGGTATCCTTATATAAAAGTATCCTAATTGGTGAGAAGTTAGAGATTAAAAAATATAAAATCTTCTTTAAAATGATCTTGCTCTTAGTTCAACAATCTGAGGGTTTGCAGGGTTTTTGGACTCTAATTCAGTGGATGTTTTCTTGGCATGGTTTAAATTTTATTTCCCAGCTAGCTTAACCTGTGTAGGAAAGACTGCATTTATGGGATGCTGTGAGCTGCTGTTTTCCAAAGTGGTGTTCATTCTCCTTGCAGTCAACAGCTGACTAAATTTAAGAAAATTCTATGATTATTACTATTAAAAATAGTGCTTCTAATCAAATTTTATGTGCGTAATCAGAACTGCAGCATGGAAGGATTTTGTGTTCTTAGCCTCTGTGCTGTGATTATTATGTGTTTTGTTCCTTAGACCCAGAAAGAAATCCAACTGGATAGAAAAGATACTACCAGCAGCAATTCATATTAGCCATTTTGATTTAGAGTTTACTGTGCCACTATAACAATTTTGGGCAGTTTTAGTCTGTATTCCATAAAGTAATGAGACCCATCAATGAAGAGCTGTTTCTGACTGATATATTTTACATAGCTGTTTCTATGAGAACATGATTTGCATTATTGGTAATTGTTACAATATTTATTATTAATTGCTCAAAAATTATTCATTTTAAACAGATAAATGAAGACCAAGTCAAACAAATGGATATAGAGAACAGCTTTATTACCGGGTGGAAAGACACTCAGGTAAGTGACAAATATCAGCTGATGTGAGGATAATTTTAGCATAGGCTATTTTGTTGTCTTACAGGTTTTTATATCTAGATTTCTAAAAGTAAATCAGTAAGTTTGTATAGTGATCAGTGTTGTTATCTACAGGGATTAGGAGAATAAAAAGAAATCAAAGAGGAGGCATAAAGTGATAAAGTAAACCAGTTCTTTGTAAAGCATTCTGTGGAATAATATTTTGGCCTGAGCATTGTGCTAATTTACAGGTTGTTGCATGCTTTTACTGTGCTTCATAAATTGTATTAAAAGAAGATAGTCAACAGTTGCAAGTGCAAGAGTGATGACATGTCTTTTTTTTTAATTTTAAACATGCAAATTTAATACATCCAAGCATATATTAGCTTTTAGTATTTAATTTACTTTGAGGATATATGATCTCTCTTCATAAGAGTTTCACCATCCCTTTGAGTTTAAAGCATCTGAATCTTTACTTGATTCCTGTTTTGTGCCAATTTCTAGAACCCCAAAGCATAAACATTATTTGGGGAAACTTCAGACACATACTAACAGTCAAACAGTGAACTTCAGGACACAATATAAGAAAATGGGAGATCTTATGCCACTTATTAATTATCTTAAATTCTAGTTTTACCTGTGACTGCTTTTGAATGATGTCTGGATTGTAAGAAATAGCAAAGTGATAGCATGCTTCACTGTCTGAATGGCATTTGTGCACAATCCTAATTAAAGCCTAATATAGTGAAAATGCATAGACTCTGAAATTCATTCTTTTCTGTAGTTTTGGGACAAAGAAAAAAATGTGCTTTTTAAAGTTTATTACACTATTAACATTTTCCAAGTAACTCTGGGAATCTGTAATGACTAAATGTTTGTAATACCTTCTGGAAAAATTAGGGAGATATGAGAGCAGTTTCGTGAGTAGGGAAAGAGATAGTGGAGACATTTTGATTAGGTAGGGAGGAAAAAATGGAAAGGAAAATGACAGGCTGGATGGATTTAATAATATAGTTGGAACTGCTGGCAGGGTGAGTTTTTCTAAAACTGAAGCTGTGAGGAATGTAGAGAAAAAACAAAGTGGTTTTGTTCTGTATCTTTCACCCCAGATACCACTATGAAATCACCTTTATGAGGTGTATTATATTTAGAAGGCTCCCTGCTGAAGAGAGACTTGCTTTTGGTTTGTTAGGTTTTTTTTTTTTTTAATAAAGTCTATGCTTTCTAAAATTGGTAAGGCTTTTATTAAAAAGCTTCCAGCACCTAAAAAGCTAGTCTTCCACATTTTAAACTTTATAATCAAATTGGGGCCTTCATGTATAATTGGACTTGTTTGGACAGGTTTCCCTGGGATTCTCCTTATTGTTGAGAGGAGGAGTTATAGAAAGATTGAGCTGAAATTTTAGCTGTCCTTATTTTGCTCTCAGCAAAGTCTCTAACATTAATAATTAGCTTTCTGAATTGGTTAAACCTACTCTGTTAATAGACCTTGGCTTTATTCTTATAGCGCACAAGGCTAAGCTTTACATTCTTTACAAAAAGTAGTAATATCACTTTAACCTTAAAAATGAAACATAATCTGCTACCTGATCACAGATGTATCATAGAATCCCACATGAAGGGACCCATAAAGAGCACCCAGTTCCAACACCCTGAACCTCACACAACGGCATAAAACTAAACCATATGAAACATTGATGCTTCTTGAACTGTGACGGCCTTGGTGCCATGACCACTTCCCTGAGGAGCCTGTTCAGTGACCGATCGCCCTCTTAGAGAAGAATCTCTTCCTAAGGTCCAATCTGAACTTCAGTTACTATTCTTTCATCCACTGTAGAGGACTCTCAGTTTGGTTAAGATGGACTTCCCCTTTGCAAGCCCATGTTGACAAATCCCAACACCTTGTTCTCATTCGAGTATTTGGAAACACTTTCCAGAAGGATTTTCTTCATCACCTTCCCAGGAACTGAAGTTTCCCAGCCTGTAACTCCCTGTATCTTCCTTCTTGAACTGGGAATCGATGCTTGTTCTCCTTCAGTCTTTGGAAACTTCTCCCAGTCATCATGAGTCTTCAAGGACAGTTGTGAGTGAAGTTACAGTGGCATCAGAGAGATTTCTCAGCATTTGTGAAACCCCATGTTTTCATGTACACTTAAAAAAATTAAGTGCTCCTTGACCTGGTCCTCCTCCACTAAGGGTAGTCTTTGCTCCAGACCTTCCCTCTGGTTTCAGGGGCTTCGGATTCCTGAAGGTCAGCCTTATGAGTAAAGACTGAGATGAAGATGCCATTGAGTGCATTCTTCTGTGTGATTTTTCACCTGGACCCTTGTCCTATTCAGCAACGGGCCCATGTTTTTCTCATCTCCCTTTAGCTGTTTATGTACTTGCAGAATCCTTTTCCATTGCCCTTTGCTTCCTTTGCAGTATTCAGTTCGAGGTTGGCTAGGTTTTTCTAGTCTCATCCCTGCACAATGTGTCAATAGTTCTGTGTTTTTCTTGGGTCTAATTTTATTAGGTGGTATGCAACTGTAAAATTTGTTCTCATTCATTCTCAACACATTGCTAGAAATGGCTACTTTTAGTATCAGAGAGAACACTTGTACTAGTAAAACTCACAAAACTGAAGAAAATTGCACTTCCTACTTTAAAGGGAAAGTGCTTAAAAGAAATGCATTAAAAATTGTATTTAAACTTATACATTTGAAAATCAATTTTTTTCAAGCTACAGTAAGAAAGTTCTGTGAAGAATGAGGTAAATAAGTGCTAAATACTTAGATATGATGTATGAGAGAGTCTCAGATGGACTAATGAGTCTGCTTACTGAATCTTCTAGATATGATGTCACTGATACTGAATTTTGCTGAATCATGTTACCACCTGTGTTTATCTGCAAATTCTTGCTGTATTCGTTAAGCGTTTTCTCAGATAATTTCTGGAGTGAGTCATTGCACCACAGCTATTATTTCCACCTCATAATTTTTTTTTCCTTATCTTTTTCCCTTGCAAGAAGTCTTGTGTTTATGTATCACATTGAGTTGTGAATGTCCAGAGGTCTTAGCTGCATGAGAACTAACCTGACCTGAGGTGCAGAAGCACTCCCTGGCTCTTTCTGGGACCTTGGGACCCCAGTGGCTCAGGGCAGAGGCCTTACCAGAGTGTGACCATGCCATTAGGCTCCCGGTGACACTGACTCAGGCATTGTGTCATGCAAATTTTATGCCCTGGTCCACTTGGCTAGTTTAGGGGAAGATTGCTTACTTCTCTCTGGGCAGTGTGCAGGGAAAACAACAAAATTCTCAGGAGGTTTAGTAACAAGCTTTTACTTGCAAACTTTAGAACATTAAGGTATAACAAGGTACTTAGCAAATTTTAAAACAAAATCCAAAGTAAGGTACTTTTAACAAACTTCAACTTATCAGACTTTAACTTTGCAAACTTTAACTTATCCAGACACAGCAAGGCACTTACTGAAAAGGAGAATTCCATGTATCAAATCTGTACTTCTAGGAGAAGTGAAGGTGGGACTGTTTAATATAACTGGTTATCTGTTGCTGCCGTCATAGGTGGTGGGCAGCCAATTCCTCATTTTCATTTGGGTGGGTGTATTTTTTCAGATGTAAATAAGAGATAATGAGGGTCTTGATTACCTTTGGTCAAGCTGTTAGAGGTATTGAAAAAATTTTGGTTGAATTAAAAGCAGAACAGAACCATGAGACTTCAGTATCACTTCCTCCTCCATCCAGCTGAGGCAGCAGTAAAGGACGCCTGACCTTCACCTGCAGCATGTTGCAACCACATATCATCTCCTCAAAGGACCAAGTTTATCCAGTTATGCATGGATAAGATGTAGTGAGGTTAACATCTCTGTACAGAGGTGTGGGTGCTCTCCTGTGCATCACTGAGACAACATCGGGCTATGAGGGCTCTGCTTCACCCCAGGCACCCTGCTGTTGTTAAGCCATGCTCGAGCCAGGTGCAAGATGAAGTGGCTCAGCTTACATTCTTGCTCAACCTTGCCTTATCAGTCCTCCACAGCAGTTTTCTGCAGGCCTCCAGTTACTGTTAAAACTGATGACATGGTGCAACCGAACGGTGAACAGCATCACTGTAATCATGAAGGAGTCAGGGGTGATTGACAACTTAGGCCTCAAGCAGCGACAATTAAGAATTGTAAGAATTCTTTACATTTAACAACTGTCTGACATCATTGCATCAAAATGTGCACATATATATGGGAAAATCAGTGATGTAGATACTTAATACATTGGAATATATAGGTTGCCACAGTACTACTATCTCTGGTGATATAGAATGTTCAGAGAAGAACAACTGAACTGAATTTCTGCTGAATGACTGGAAGTCCACATGTCTGAAGTGTCACTGAAGTTCTATTCCAGGTGGCACTTCATTAGTTGCTTTTCATTTTCTGTCCACTATATACTTATGCCAGCTGTTGCAGTAATTTACATCACATTTTCTCTCCATACGGTTGTTCACATAAGCCCAGTGGAAATCATGTGTCAGCTTCATTCTTATTTCCAACCTTTTTCTGTAATATCATCTGAAAAGCAAATTTTACAGCTAAATGAGCCTCTTTGAGTCCGTGCCACTATAATTAAGCAGCTTTCTTCAAAGTAGCTTTGTAATGTTTTTCCTCACAAATGTTTTCATTAGTTTTCTATTCTCAAAGGCTAAACTAACTTAAAAGTAGCTATTTTTCAGAATGCTAATGTTCTCTAAAATTCAGCACTGCCACTTATTTTTCTACAGAAATGTAATCTTAGCTTCAGTAAATTAGTCAAAATGTATCCCAAAGCTTGACTGCTTAAATATATATCGATATGTTTCTATATACTTTTCTTAACCTCTTCCTCTGTTTATAGTAAAATATAAATAAGTAGCGTCGCTATCAATATCATTCTCAAAATGAAGACTCAAATTGTTATTCTTAGTGTTAATTTGATTATTAGTCTTTATATTTGCCTAAGAATAGAATGGTACACCTCCTGTTTCCTGTTTCCGTTCCTGTTTCTGCCTTCATTTTTCTTCCTATATTCTGATCGTCATCATGTACTTATGTTTTAGAAAGTATTTTTGGGTAGTGGACTGGGATGAATTTCACTCTTTTGAAGATGTGTGTGACTATACTACAAGGGAATTAGAGCAGGCAAAATGTGAGACATTTTTAACTATAGAAAAGAGAAGTAATTTCTCATCCATGAAGAAAATTTTATTGCCGTAGATGAGCAAGCCTAGTTGCAATGGAAAATACTACATTCTTTCTCATAAATCATACTTTTCCTCATGATCATAAAATGTTGGATTTATTGCCTAATTTCTTTCTGAGTTTTATATTGTTAGACATTCTTAACATGTGGACATTCTTAATTGTTAGACATTCTTAATTAACATTTGTTGATATTGGGTATATGAAACTATTACATATGTCATACACTTGCTTTATCCTATTATTCCACATTAGCATTGTATGTAAAGGTTAGCCTTCTCTCCAACAGATTTGAAGAATTGTATTTAACAGAGGTTGAGATCAAGAGCATCTGTTTTGATTCCTTCTTTAATTATGTAATGATAAGTTTTCATTGTGATTAAGAATTATAAAAGTAATATTTGTAGTAATGAATTTTTATTTTCTTGATATGTACATTTGGCTATATGGCTGAAATACTCTGTTATTTATAATTTTTAACTAAATTTGGGGTTACAGTCCTTTTTCATGATTTCAAATTCTATTCATCTGTTTTGATTTGGAAGTGAGCCTGACTAGCTTCTAAATCAGAGTTATGATTCTGACAGTTTAAGATACTGAGGTATCTTGTGTCTTAGACTTTGTAGTCTTAAATATAAATTTAAAATTTCCACTTACTTCATGTCTCCCCTAGTTTTGCTGCTCCTGAATGTATATTTATAAAGGATATTCATTTTGTTTAATATGATTCTGTTGGATTTATTCAGGGTTTGGATTTTTCTCCTGAACTGATGAATAAGTATATTTTTCTTTATGTTAGTCAAATAAAAGGAAATAATAATTGTACTTCTCCTATTTAAAAGGATATTTTAAATGCTTCTAAGACAGTCTAATTTTTAAAAATTGTTTTGTTTTAGGTTTCCCAGGCTGGAGATTTGCTTATTGAAGTTTACGTGGAAAGAAAGGAGCCAGACTGTAGTATTATAATCAGGGTTGGTGTATAAAAATTATACAGTAATTTTATGAAGCACTTTCTCATGAAGTATATCAAATTTATTTTAATAGATGCTTTTATATAAGTACACAATGAAAATATGAATTCATGTTTATCACTATTCTTTTAAAGAATTTGTTGTGTTGCCTAGATTATGTAAAGACTGATTATTATGCATTTTTGCATTTTTAAGGAAAACATTATGATACAATTTTAAAGGGGAGATGTTCTCCTTCAGTTTTGCTGTAGTATACAGTGGTATAAATTCTCACAACTCTACGTGTGCAACACACAAGAATATTAACAAGTACACAATGAATGTTGGTTTTATTTAATAGTACAGGCCATTTAAATGACCTTCCTCCCTTCTTTTTGTCTGTGGCTTTCTTCTTTCCTTTGGTGTTAAGAAACCAAAGCTTGTTCCTAACTATAATTGAGATTTTTCAGCTTTCTATTGGATGGTGTATTTTAAACACCTGCATCTCCACGTAATAGTGCTCTATTATGTTTTGTTACACCTCTCTGGTTTTGTTTCCCTTTTGTTCTGTTCAGCATATGACTCCCAAACACTTTTGTTTGTACACATATGGGGTATGTGGTATACACAGATACACGTATGCACGTTAAGACGTGCTTTTTAAATTAGGAATAAAAATGGGAATATGCATTGCTAAGATTAAAAAAATGGTGCTTCTCTAATATTTGCCTTCCCACACCCAAGAAAATATATAAAGGCTTTATTTTTTCCAAATTTTTCTGGGGTCGAGAAATGGAATTTCAAGTTACCAAGTTATCAGTCAGCTTAAAAATATCCCTCCAATCTCATGGAACAAAATAAGGAAAGCATGCTGGAGTCTGATGAATAATTTATGGGTTTCCAACTCATATATTTACTGCTGCCTTTTTATTTCTTTTTTTTTTCTCAAGTCAATTTGAGGTAGGAAGTCTTTGAAAAATTACATCAGAAATCAGTAATTGAAATATATTATAAACAGACTCAATTTGTATTACAGGTATCACCTTTGATGGAAGCAGAGGAATTAACTAATGATGTTTTAGGAATCAAAAACATTATTCCCAAAAAAGATGATATCTGGGCTGCTTTTGAAGTACTTGAAAATGGAGAACTAGGTTAGTGACACTTAAATTTATGCATTCATTATTTTAATTTTTCAATACCTAATATCATCAAAAACTTAGTTAAAGATTTTATGGAAACAGAAAAAACTTAGCCTTCACTCTAGTGTTTTGGATTTGGTTTTTGTGACATCTGCATGATTTCTTACTACACTTTGCCAGAAATAATGTGATGACCTTTTGTAAACTGCTTATAAATCAGGGGCTGAAAAGATGTTCTTTATATCAAAGTGCTTTGTAGTTCATTAGAGATCATTAATGATAGAAAAGTAGGTCTTATCAGTAAGTCTTAGAGAAAAAGCTTATTTTCATTAGAACGTCAGCACCTGATTTTATAAGCAATAATGCTTTTCAAAAATTAGAGAAAATGCATGTAATGCCTAAGAGAAAGGATCTTTTAATTATTATTTAGTCAATTATTATTATGCAAAAAGAGGCATAAATGGTGTCATTTTGTATTCATGGCAAATGGCATAATGGTGTATCTAGCAGAATCTTGAAAAATTTGTTTGAAGTATTGCTCTGCTGCCAACAAAAGCAAATATCACATGGTCACAATATTAATGAACTGTTAAGAGGTTTTAACATTGGGTGTGCTTTATACATGCTGGAGTAGGTATAAAATACTGGGGCATTTTATTGTTAGAGATATCTAAAATAGCATAAAGTAGTGGAGCTTTTTAAAATTAAAATGTATTTTCATGAATATTTACTAAGGTAATCTAATTTTTGAAGAATATGTGGGGTCTGAAATATGCAGTGTCTGCTTTAGTTTCCTAGTAAGTTACTGCTCTTAACTATTCTCACCTTACAGAAGGGGACCGTGGACTTGTTTATTTCTGTACTGAAGATATGTATTTTCAAGTTAAGGAAAAAAAAAGGAAAATGGACAAAAATAAGATTACTAAATGTTCCAATATTGTTTGAATAGTTTTGTTGTCCTTAATTTTTGGACGTGTTTACAATAATCCCTTCGAATTTACTAATATTACTTATGTAACCAGTTGTGAGCTTGGCAGTATCAATAACTAGAATGGAAGTGTGTTCTTCCTTTCAACTTAAAATAAATTATCCCAAGTCCGCTTTGCATCTTGCTGTCTGTATACAGAGTTCATTTCCAGATTCATGGGTGTGAGTGACAACTGACAAAGAGTGCAGGCCTCTGTTATCTTTAGAAGAGTCCTGATAATTCCAACAAGTATATTACAAATCATATTTGTTTTGACTGAATAATGGAAAAAAATTGAATTTAATTTTCTTAAACTTAATATATGACACTTATAGGCAAATGAAAACGAAAGTAGACATGACCAAGAGAACATAAAAGTAAATAAAAAGAGAGACCCCACAACAACTCCTTGAGGGTATTTGGGTGCAACAACCAATATTTTAGTGGGGCATAGTAACGTTGTCTGATCTAATGACTACAGAAGTCATGCAAAATTAAGCTATGAGTCCTACATAAAACGATAAATATTGGCAAGGGATTAGAGTATATCCTATTGAAAGAAGAGTCTCCAACACAAAGTAGAAATGGTGTACTTGTGTTTTAAACCCAAA
The DNA here is from genome assembly GCA_013400975.1 of Atrichornis clamosus. Lineage (NCBI taxonomy): Eukaryota > Metazoa > Chordata > Aves > Passeriformes > Menuridae > Atrichornis > Atrichornis clamosus. The sequence continues at coordinate 8,461 of WBMZ01013523.1, read as the reverse complement.
ACAAACAAGCAAAAAGCAAACTAAATTAAGTTCTATTTTACCACTTGGCTCCTGTCAGTAGAGCCTGTGTTGAAATGTCTTCATGGACCTCTTTCTGGAAGAATCAGTGCCTCAGAATAGGTGAATTGTTGTTTCAAAATAAAAATAATGTTGTTGTAAGAGACACATATTCAGGTAGACGCCTGTGGTGCTATGGCTGAATCGATCAGGTTTTCAGAGGGTAGAAACACAGAGAAAATTATTTCTATGCAGTCTTTGGTCCAAGTGTGACACTAAAGAACTAAAAGACTACTTGATCCTTTGCTACTGCAAGTTGATTCTACTAGTGTCATTTAACAAATGCCATTAAACATTACATAATCTGAGGCATTTACAAATGAATTGAGATTCTGACACATAGTGGCAGAAAAAAGTTTGCACATTTGTTTCAAATGTACAGTAATAGTCACATTGTCGCTCTGATAAAAATTAATTTTTTGCTTTTTTTTCATGACATGGTCAGCTACCTGTCCAGTACGTGGTGGTATTCTGTTTGTTGTACTCAATCCTGAATTTTTATAAGATTTATTTTACTTTTTAAGATACTCTGCCCTGAGAACAAACCCTGAGAAGGTGAAAAAATTAGAATCATATTTTCTAGAAAGTAATTTTCTACTGAAAGTCAATGTTGTTTAAGGTGAAAATGACTGGGATTGGATATTTACCAGCATATGATGACCTAAGTGAAAGAAAGGGTAATTGAATGTATGTGTTGACTGCTTGCTGTTCAAAATACTAAAATTGCAATATTAAAAAAATCAACTAAATTATTTGCATAGAGAAAAGTTGTAGTAATTGATGGTTTTATCTAACCTAATGCAGAATATTCAATACCAGATGCTTTTACAAAATAGGGTGTATATATTTTTTTAATAATATATGATTGATGGATATTTTGTAAATGAGGTGTGTTACCAGTAAAATAGCTAATGGTTTTCAGCATGAGGATTTATGTACCATGTAATCCATGATGACAGATGGTCTTAAATGTAACTATAAATAAAACAGTAGGTGTTTACTGTGGGAGTGCTGGTGTTCTAGGAAGATGTGGTGATTTGCTAGTCTCCTGCCTTTGATTTGTAAAGTTCTTCTTAAAGTGGATTTTCTCTCCTGTACAGAGGCATCAAGTCTTTTAACTTTATTGCATCAGAGTCTGTAGTTTCCCAAAACTTGAAAATAAATTTTAGAAGTTTGACCATTTAAAACAAAAGGGCCGGAAGAAATGGTGTCATAAAGGAGGGATTGAGCTGCTATCTACAGAATGGTATTCTTTTTAGGTTGTTTTGGTGCTATGTCTGAATAATGACCTATTTTTATAGGTGGTATCAGCAGTCTACAGGCAGGATAGGTTTTTTTGCATCCCAAAATAGTGTTAATTTTTTCTGTCACTTGAGTGTGTTATTTGTGGCTGCGTTCTGAGGCTCTAGTGTTCAGGTGTTCAGGAAAATATGTTCTACTAGAGTGTAGTGCTGGACAGTCCCAAAGCAGCTGTTGACATTTCATATTCATCTACTGTAGCAGAATTGAAAAATGAGATTATGGCTGCATACTTTGCCCTTCAGTACTCAAGGGACGTGGCTAGAATGTGTGACTCAACGTGACAGTATCACACAGGTGTCACTTTCCAGGAGCCATACCCAGCTCTTCTCAAGGCCTAGCCCACATAAATTGGTATGCAAATGGAAACTCAGATCTTTTGGAAAAATCTCTCTTTGGAGATAAAGTGACGTGTGAAAACACAAAGCCATTGTTAAGGCTTTTGTGTTTTCATGAATTCCAGTAGGTGCTTGCTGCTGATCAGGTGAAAGCCTTCTGGGATGTGAGTGTGTATAAGAAGGGTTAATAGAGAGGTGAGGTGTAGTCTTCCCCCATTCACACCAGTGTTGCCTCAGGCTGTGCTGTTCATGTCACACTCAGATTTCTGCTGGATCTGGTAATGCAGATTTAGGGACTATTTGCATGATCTTCTCTACCATCATTAGGTATGTGAACTGGGATTTGTATGGAGTACTGGCTGAACTTTCTTATCACTGCAGTTTTTCAGTTCTGTGCTAGGTCTCAGAGCTTCTCTTTTAGGATGGATGATGCCTATCAACAAGTGTGTGTTTGAACATCTGAAGTTTTGGAGTGCACACATACAGTCTAGTCATGCCTTCATCTATTGGTGTTTTAATCTTGCTGCACTTTATGTACAAGGTTGAAATATACAGGTGCAAGTTTGGAAATTCCGTAACCACAGCAACAGGGAGAAGACTTAGTAAGACAACATGCTTCTCCTGTTTAGTAAAAGGAATATAATGAAACCAGGAGTCTGTTTCAGTCTGCTTTGATCATTAACAAACAGTATAATCCATACTAGTTGGAGGGACTCTTTTTCACTGTGATTGCTCCAAATTCTGTGGTTCTTTGATTGCAGAGAATTGGTAGCCATGATGTTTCATTTTTGTATTGAGCATAGGCCAGTAAGGCACAGTATAGCTGAAGGCCTGTTCTGTTTGGTCATATTTAGGTATATTGTCATAGTTCCTAACTTTTGTATTTAGTCTGAAAGCAGTGCTTTATTGTCTTTACATTTAAAATATAACTAAATACAAAAGAGTCACTGAACATTTGGCTACTGCTTGTTTAATTTTATATGCATTACCTGTGCAAACCCTGCCAGCAAAGTTATTGTCAATGAAGTGCCTAATTGTCTTATTTTGAAAGCAGTGTTTTTCTTCTATTGCTCAAAGTCAATAAGACAATGTTGTGTACTGGCAAATGTAACTTGTGAGGGCCTTCAATACTGATGTGTTTAATCTTTTAATTTTGGTTTTTTGTGTTTTGTTTCTTTGGCATTTTTCAGAACGTCCTCTGCATTATACAGAAAATGTACTAGAACAAGTCCTTCACTGGAGTTCACTACCAGAGCCTGGCACTGCATATCTAATAATAAAGAGATTTCTAACAGCAGACATGATGAATCTCTATAGTGGTATGTAACTTTTTTTTACTTAGTTATTTCACACAGAGACATGAGGATGGCAATTGTTTTATCGCTGTTTCAGTGGATCAAAGTATCCCAGAACATCTAAATTACTGCTACTTCATAAAAGTATACAGATTTACAGAGGTTTGTGCTGACTTTCTCTGAAAACATATAAATTATGGGTGTTTTTGTTTCTACAAACTATAAGCTCTCCCATTGGAATATAAAAGCATACAGAAATTCTGCAATCAGTTCGCACTTTGTGAACTTCTGCTGTGAATGTTGAAACTACTTTTTTACCTGTAGTGCAGCTTTGCACAGTCCATTGACATGCATACTATACTACACATATCCCCTGTGAACTATATATATATACACATCTATCTTGTATATAATGATTGCATTATATCTAAACCATTAAATTTATATATAGTTATATAAATATGGTATACTGATAGCAATTTCTAGTATCTAATTCGATGCCTCCAAAGTACAAAGCTAATTTCACAGGATCACAGAATATCCTGAGTTGGAAAGAACCCACAAGGATCATCAAAGTCCAACTCCTGGCCTTGCCCAGGTCAGTCCCCAGAATCACACTGTGTGTCTGAGAGCACTGTCCAAACGCTTCTTGAACTCTCTCAGGCCTGGTGCTGTGACCACATCCCTGGGGAGCCTGTTCCAGTGCCCAGCCACCCTCTGGCTGAAGAACCTTTTATAATATCCAACCTAAACCTCCCCTGACACAATTTCAGGCCATTCCCTCAAGTCCTGTCCCTAGTCACCACAGAGAAGAGATCAGTGTCTGCCCCTCCTCTTCCCCTCACGAGGAAGTTGCAGACTCTCATTCTCCTCTTCTGCTCTCATTCTCCTCAGTCTCCTCTTCTCCAGGCTGAACAGAACAAGTGAACTCAGCTGCTCCTCATATGGCTTCCCCTCAAGGCCTTTCATCATCTTTGTTGCCCTCCTTTGGATGCTCTCTAATAGTTTAATCTTTCTTATATTGTGGCACCCAAAACTGCACACAATATTCAAGGTGAGGCTGCCCCAGTGCAGAGCAGAGTGGGACAATCCCCTCTCTTGCCCAGCTGGTGATGCTGGGCCTGATGCTCTTCTGGACAGGGTTGGCCCTCCTGGCTGCCAGGCACTGCTGACTCACATTCAACTTTTCATCAACCAGGACCCCCAGGTCTCTTTCTATGGTGCAGCTTTCCAGCGTCTTGTTCCCCAGTCTGTCTGTACATCCAGGTTGCCCCATCCCAGGTGACACCCTCAAGCAACTGAATGACTTGGAGAGTGTGTGGCCTTTAAAATGGATCTGATACTTCAAAGGAAATAGAGGTCAAATATATAGTGAAAAAATAAAATCTGCAAGCTGTTCCAGTCTATTTATATTTTTTTTCCATATAGTACCTGGATTTAAGTCTCCTGTGTAATATGTAGTATCTGTTTTGAGGGAAATGGAAGTTTAGATGTCCAAAAACTACTATCTTGTTTTTAAGCATTTGAAATCCTGTATGGTATCATTGTAAAATATGTGGTGGTAACACATGATGCCTAGTTTAATGCCCATCTTATTTTGTCTAATATCGTACTCAAATATATAATCTTTTCCTCTCTTTCTAATACATGGAGATGTTAATCTTTCCTTTATATATCTCTTATCTTGATTTCAACATGTAAAATTTAGGCTGTTGTGCTTATTCTTCTGAAAGTAATAGCTTTCTTTCACTATGCTTTATTCCTGTAAAAGTGTATTTCATGAATATGAAGGAACCTGAATAAGTGTACTATTCATGACTTTTATGGTCAAGTTTCACTATCTCTAAATGTGTGATAGCAGATCATGAATGGAGAGAAATGGCCTTCTTCATTAAAAGCTTGGTATATGACTTTCCATCACCTCCCTAGGTGTGTGTTGAGGTATAATCAGAAAAGGGTCATAAAGACTATGTGAATCACTGCTCTGAGAAACATACAAGGATGAGGCTAATATCAGCTTGCAAAATGTGGTAAAGGGGAGATCTGCTGCCATTTGCACTCCTTCCTGTCTTCTAGATTTTACATCCATTTTGTTCTCCCAACCCATCACAGTAACTGTTTGCATCAGTTCAATTAAGTTTGACCTTAGTCTAGATACACTGTCTTTTGACTAAGTGTTTATTCATGCCTTTTCTGTTTGTTTTAAAATAATTCAAACCTTATGAAATAAATTATATTGGTTTTCTCAGTGGTTTGAAAAGGAAAATATCTGCTGTATTGCATACTTTCAGTGTTGATGTCTGCAAAGTCCACGTGGCAGAGTAATCTTGTGAGTCCATCACCAGATAGCGTCAGAATGAGAAAATATACAGAATGAAATCATTGGGCAAGGGATATTCCCAGTGTTTAGAGTACGGGGCACTTATGGTTATGGTGGGGCTCTCCGTCTCAAAGTGCACAGGAAATAACTGTTGGGTTGAAGGAAGAAGGGGAGACCTCAATCTTTTCTGTCTTTTACACTCTATATGTGCATAACTCCTTGTCACTAAATAATAGGGCTGAGGCCAGCTGTCTAAGCACTGCTATTTGAAGTATGTTTTTTAACAGTGGATTAAGCTCGTCCAAATGAACAACTGGGTGGATGGATGTCCTCCTAATTTGCAGTGAAATTAATAGGACTGTGATCATATAATGTTGATAATTGAATTCCATAAATATCCCTTGCTTCCCTGATTTGTGTAATAATTTTAAATATTAAATTATTATATTCCTGACCTTTTATTTTTCTGTTAATGTTACCTGAGAGCTTTTTGTCATCAGCAGTCTTCTCCTTTTTCTTCCAGAGTCTTTTATGGTGTTTGCAATAATGTTGGTTCAACTGTGAGCCTAAAGGAACAACTATTTTAGCCTTGTTTCATCTTGGCAACTTATCATTGTCTTTCCTGTCAGTGAAACCTTTCCCATCTTCCTTATATATAGTACATTCTCCTTTTTCATAGTTTTTATACTTATTCTCATCTTGTCCACTTTAAACAATTTTCTCATGTTCTGCAACTGAGATTAGCTCAGTCAGTCAGAGCAGGGTGATGATAACACCAAGGTTGTGGGTTTGATTCCCACATGGGCCATGCACTCAAGAGTTGGACTTGGTGATCCTTGTGGGTCCCTTCCAACTCAGACTATTCTGTGACTGTATGATCTAAACCTTGTATTGAGGTCTAGATGTGTATTTTCTCTTGATCAACTTTCCTTTTCAAGGAAAAAAGTGTTAGTTTATTTGTATTGATATGTTTCAGTAAATTTGTAGTGAGTTTTCTGCTTCCAGATCTTTAGTTACTCGTTCCTGGCAATTTATTTCACAGCTTTTCCTGCTTGTTGCAGGAGCACTCTTTCAGGTGCTGTTCAGAGGGACAAGGAGGGCATTATATTTTGGTATAAGAGATACTCACTACAGCTTAATTCTATTTCAAGACTCTTTTTCTTCTCCTTACCTAAAAATTTCTCACATTAAAGTTTTATTTGTTAGAAAAACAAATATTATTTGTTTTAGATTCACTATAAAGTGTGTGTTTATAGGTCACTGAAATTTTACCAGTAAAGTGTTGTATAATTTGAGTGGTAAGTATTGATTTCTGAGAACAGGAATTATTATTCGGAGCTATTCTTTGGAACACAAGCTCCTAAACCATAGGTAGATCAATCATGGATGCACCTACTTTCTAGTAGTTTGCAAAGTTCTAGAAAGTTTAGCATGTCTTGTAAAGTTTGTATCTGAAAACTACATTCTGATTAGGACACATCCTCTTTATTTTAGATTTACTTTATGAAATGCTGTCTTCTAAAGAATATAGAATATTATCAGTTAAGAGAATTATTATTTTTCCTCCTTCAGGCTTTTCTAAGATCTTTGTAAATATCAAGTGTTTGACAGATTTGCTATGGTGGGAGTGCTGTGAAGTTTAGAATGAGTTTTTGTCATATTGAGAGCTTTGTGCAGAGATTTAAAATCTTCCAATTTGGTACAGACATGCAAGTATCCTGCTACTCTCATTAAATACCCTGCTAGTCTCATTTGATATGGTTTAGTAAAAAAGATTAAAAAAATATTTTAAAAGACTTGCAGTTGTGTGGAGAAGGATTCATATTCTATTCAAAACATGAAAAAAATATTCCTATTGGCAAAGAGGCATTAGTGCTTTTTTTTTCAACTGTCCATGTATATTTGCACTTAAAACTGAGGACATCTAAGTAATTTCTGATTTTAATTGTTGAAATGTATTGATTCTGGCCTTAGATTTGATCTTAAATTCTAAGGAAAATACTTGGAAGTTTTCTTTTGATATTTTTCCTTTAATGGCAAGCATGCTAATGAGAATTTAGTTCATTTTGTTTGATGAAATCATAGGAGTTTATTATATTTTTAATTTCCATGATATTTTTAAATCCTTTTTTCGTAACTTCAGGTTTTACTGAGATGTTAAAACAAGAGCAAAATTAGAGTCACAAATTTTAGTTATCTCCTTTTTACAAACAATTAGGGTTAGTAGGAGGAATAATTTAATTCCAACTTTTTAAACAACTGTTTTTCAGCCAACATGAAAAACGAGATTGAGAAAAGCTTTTCAGGTTAGTTCCAAAGTCTCTCTGCACTGTGCAAATTATGGTAGAATCTGACTCTGAGTTTTGAAATATCATCTAACTATGCTTTTATATATGTTTTAAAGTGTATTTACATAACTGGATGTTTGAGACCGAGTATCACTCATGCACTTTTTGTGCATGCATAATTATGCATCTAATCATGAATACATTTTTCCACATTCAAATCTTGTGATTCTTCCTTAATTAACATGTGTGCAATATCTACAGATTCTTTAAAAGAGGAGAAAAGACTTCAGTAATGAAATACAGGTAGTTGCAAACAGTACCATGCAATATATTTGTATTTGACCATGCATTTTCTGCTCATTGTTGATGTTCCATGCAGATTTTTAATTCTCCCTTGTCACCCCTCGTACTTGCCTTTTGCATGTCATGCAGAATGTATGAGGATGGAAAAAATTACATAATTTTTATTAGTACATGTTACAGCAAATGTTGCTTCCAAAGCATGACTCTTTGGGTAGTTAGCTGTGGCTGTGTAATACTGTTCTTGGCAAATAAAAAAATTATGCAAACGCAAACAATGAAAGTAGGTCTTTTCTGTTTTCTTTCTTGACTAAAGGAAGCTGTATTTTGTAATATTTATTATTGTTGATTTATTGAAAACATACTTATTTTTTGATATTATATTCCATGCTGCTTCTTACTAATAGAGTTTTGATATCAGGTGCTCAAATTCCAAGTGACATTTTAATGAAAAAAGCCATTTGAGTACTTGGGTAAGGATGTGATTTTCAATATACCACATACCCCTTTTGCACGACACTTTTATTCCTTATCTTAAAACTAATTGTTTTGGTTTGAGCCTGG
>WBMZ01013522.1:13648-69915 GCA_013400975.1 Atrichornis clamosus | reverse complement strand
CGGCGGCGGCGGCGGCGGCGCCAATTCCGGGAGACCCCGGCCCGCGGCCGCGCCCCGGCCGCTCCCGGTGCGGGCCGTGATTGGCCGGAGCCCTCCCCGTATGCAAAGCAGCCGGGGGAATGACACGGCTCCGCACGCCTCCCGCCGCTCCGACTCGCTCCCGGCCACCTCCGTCCCTGCCGGCCGCGGGCGCCGGGCGGGCGGCGCGCACCACGGCCCGGCTCGTCCCGCCGCAGCGGCCGGCGCGAACCCTGCGTCCCCCCGCGGGAAGACCCGGGAGCTCTCCGCGGTGGAAATGCGCTTTGGCTGAGCGGGCGTCTGGAGGCCGGCGCGTCTGTCTAAGCCTGGCTTGGCAACTTTGCGGGGGTTGATCTTGCCCGGTGCTTTCCGTCTCTCTCGTCGTTGGGGACAGCGGCTTCTCCACCCCCTCCCGCCGCCAGCTCCTTTTGCGGAAGGAAAGCTTTCACTCGTTCAAAAGTAGTGATATTGCTGAGTGGGGTTTTTTTTTCTTTTTTCTTTTTTCTTTTTTTATTGTTGCTGGTGACTTTTGGTTTTCTGTGTGCGCGCCGCGGCCGGCGGTCTCCATCCCGCTGGACCAGAGAAAAAAGCCATGTTTCCGAAAGCAGGCTTCCACCTGCTGCGGTTCAAATATTGTTAAGCAGCCGGTTCCTGTGGCCGAATTAGAGGAAGACTGTCTCAGATACTGAAAAAAAAAAAAAAAAGGAAAGAATTGGCAATGAGCGCCGAAGTTGTTGCAGACAGTTGGTTTGACTGCTGAGGAGGACGTGAGTGGGAGAGAGAGAGCGCTGTTGCACACACAAAACCACAGAGAACCCACAATTTAACCAACATCCCCAAACCCAAGTTTTCGGCTGTGGACCTTTCAGCCTCAGAGCTTGCGATCGGCTGTGACCTTTCTTTAAATTGATGAAAGGCGCTATACCAAAGACAAGTACAAAGATAGAGATTTGAAGCTTGAATGCCATGCACTGAGCTTTTCTTTTTTTCTTTGGGTTTTTTTTTTTTCTTTTTGCGCAAGAATGATTGAAAGGTCATGACACGAGTACTCTTAGAGCAACGCGAACCAAACTACTGAAGCTCATTTTCAAGGCTGCTTAAAAAAAAAAAAAAAAAAAATCTCGCGGAGAACATTAATGGATTCCTGTTGTGTTTAAATTCTCTACAGATTATATTGTAAATTTTTTATGAAGTACGGTATATGCGTGTGTGCGTGAGTGTGTGTACGTGAATTTATAGACACAGTAGTAGCCAGCTGACCTTTGATCAGAAAGTCTAGCTCGCGTACCGCCTCCTCTGAAGACAACCCCGAATTTCTCTGAAAGAGCGATTTTTTTTTTTCCCCTCCGGAAGACGCTGGTGCATTTTATTTTCTCTTGGGACTAGAGAGAAATCACCTGGAAGAAACTGATAGGCGACTGACTGGGAAGCCCGGGCTTTGCGTGTGTTTCTGACCGCGTATCGTACTTGGTCGCCTCCCTTTTTTTTTTTTTTTCCTTTTTTTTTTTTTTTCCACGGTGCTTGGGAGTTTGGAATGAGCTTTCTCCCTGATAACTTTTCGTGGCACGGCCGCGGACTAGATGCGCAGGCGGCGCGGTAAAGCCCCGCACGGACGACCCTCTCGCTTATCGGATTAACGTGATCTGTTCCGCCTCTCCAGGAAGCCAAGAGTTAAGTCTCGGCGTGCTCGCTATCTCAGCCGCCTTCAGCAAAAAATTAACTTTGGGGACTGGCGTAGAAACAAGTTTCCCCCGCGTCCTCAGCCTGTATCCGTTTATGTTGGTCCCCAGAGAGCGGCTCGCTGAAGAGTTACGCTCGTTTCGCTGTTTTGTAAAAACTCTGTGGAGGTCTTTCACTCAAAAGGCTTGTTGTGATGCGTATCCCCGTAGATACCAGCACCAGCCGCCGCTTCACGCCGCCCTCCACCACGCTGAGCCCGGGGAAGATGAGCGAGCCGCTGCCGCTGCCCGGCGCCGAGCACAGCGGGGCTTTGCCGGGGAAGCTGCGCAGCGCCGACCGCAGCATGGTGGAGGTCCTGGCGGATCACCCCGGGGAGCTGGTGCGCACCGACAGCCCCAACTTCCTCTGCTCCGTGCTGCCCACCCACTGGCGCTGCAACAAGACGCTGCCCATCGCCTTCAAGGTAGGTCTGAGAGCCGCAGGTCGCGGGGCAGGGCTGGGGAGGGTGGCGAGGGAGGGCAGGATGCGCGTCCCGAGGATGGGGGGCGCGGGGCGCTGACCCGCGGGTCGGACCCGCACCCGGCCCGGGCGGGACGGCTCCTTGCGGTGGGGAAGCCGCGGTGGTCGCGGCTCCGCGCCTTCCTCCTTCCATCCTTCCTTCCATCCTTCCTTCCGCGGCCGCGTGGGAAGGCCCTCGGGAGCGAGCAGTGGCAGCTGGGGAATGCGATGGGCTGGGAAGGCTCCCCCTTCAGCCGCTGCCTCTCTCTTCTCCCCATTCATAACTCCGGGAGTGAGAGGCGGCTCTGCTCAAGAGAAAAAAAAAAAAAAAAAAAAAAAAGAAATGCCAGACTCGAGGAGTTTGGCCGCCCTGGGGACCAGATGCCGCAGCCCGATGCAGACGGATGCAAGGGGCCCGGAACTGAAGGAGCCCCCGGAACTGAAGGAGCCCCCGGCTCCCCCAAATGTCGCCCACGGTGGTGGCGGGTCCCTCTGCCCGCAGCGACCCGCCCGGGGCTGCCACCCACGGGGGACACCCGCCCGCCGCCGCGGGCCCCGCTCGGGAGCTGCCGGGTTTCCCCCTGCCAGGAACTCTTTGAGGGACAAAAACCACTACAAAACAACTCACCAACAATCCAAAAAAACACATTTCCTTTTTTATTGGCTGCTTTTAATAATAGCAAAAGTCGCGGCCTAACCTGGGCAGACCCTGCGGCCGCTTGCAGTTGTCCCGTTTCCAAAGTCCCTTGCTAAATCCAAGGAAAACCGCGGCAAAAGGTGGGGAGAAGGGTGTTGGAAAGCGTATCCCGGCTCCTGTCACGGGCCACCGGGACCTGCCGAGCGGTACCCCCCGGGCGGCTGCGGGGGATGGTTGTTGCGCTTGCCTCCTTTCCCGTTACCCTGCTTCGAGTAAAATTATCCTCCCCTTGGAGTAAAATTATCCTCCCCTTAGTCACGCTCTTTTTTGTCTCGGGTCTGTCGCTAACTCCTTGAACGCGCTGGTTTTCTTGCTGCTGATGTAGAAACGCTTCTGAGCAAGGAAAGGAAAAAGTAATTATTCTCGTTATCCTTTTATCCGAGACGGGAGCCGCAGAGACATGCAGCTCCCCAGGAGCCCCGGGGTTAGATTTAGGATCGGGATTTGTCAAGTTCGTGCTTTCTTTTGCGGTCACTGGTAAACACCGACTGCCTCAGTACAGCTTTTTTTATTTGAAGGCGACCAGACTCGAGCCTTTTCGAGTCTTTTTGGGAGAGCAGAAATGAGGGAGAAAGGAATCAGTTCAGCTCCTAGAGCTTTGGAAAATCCTGCTGACAAGGCGGCTTTAGGGAAAAGTTTTATTATGTCTGGTCTCCTTGTTTTACGCAGATAGGAGTCTGGGCAAAGGGAGGAACTAATCGGCGGGGTCACTTCCTAAATTCCCACATTTAGATTAATTATTATCCTGTTACCCACGCACTAGGCAACTGCTGCTAATTACTCGGGAGGTTCTCCTCCTGCAAGGCAGAAGTGCAGGCGTGAAAAGCCGCTCCACCCCGCCGGGAAGGGAGATAAGCGGAGTCTCCAGCCTCTCCTGGGGGATCCCTGCGGCCGGAGGCTCGGTCCCAGCCCCGGGCATCTCCCGGCGTGGCGGAGGAAGGACAGGAGATGCGGCTCTTCCCGCTGCTGCCCGAGCCGCCGGCACCGGCAGCCACCGGGATCACGGTCCCGCGCTCCTCCCCGGGCTTCTGGCGCCGGGCAGTGCCCTGATTGTGTGGAAAGTGCCCCGGGAAACAATTCCAGGGGGTTCCAAGGGATGCCCAACGCCGCTCTCCCTCCTCTCTCCCCCGCCCGCAGCCGGCGCAGCCTCTGGTGTTCACCACGCTCCCGGCCGAGTTCTCCAGGAGTTTGGAACAGCGGGATAATTTAACCTAGAAATACCCAAGAGAGAAGAAAATAAATCAAACCCTCTCAAAAAAAAAACTAGGAAAAGGTTTCATTACGAGACTCTGAACTGGTGGGCTGGGAGGCACCTGCTTGCCAGGGCGCTCGGCGTCCCTCACCTTCATCCCCCAAATTCTCTCTCCATGGGCCGCTGAGAGATGAATCCTGAAATAATTTGCCACTTCTGAACCAATCTCATTGTTTTTATGCTAAATATGGAGCGCTCACAAAGGCATTTTTTAAAGTTGTGATTTTTCAGATTATTTGGATCAGGACAAAACAACTTCAGATCATTCCTGTGCTGCCAATATCTTATTTGAATCTGGCAAAAAAGTGCTGAGTTTTATCAGGTATTTGTTGAATAACAATCAGTCAGAGAGTTTTCACGTTTAGAAAAATTCACTTCTGATGTTTGATCTGCAGGATCTGGATATTATTTCAAACCAAAATGATAAATTAGTTTTTTCTAAATTAAAGAATGATTCTGAGAAACTTAGAAAATAATACATAATGACTGTTAAAAGGGGCCATACAAATTCATTGTCCAAGTGCTGTTAAGGAAGAGTCTAAATCTTGATTTAAAAGGCCAATTTAGTTTGATTGATGCAAGTGAAGTAGATAATTTAGATACCCCACAGCACTGCAACCCTGATACTCTTCTTGCTTCTCTGGAAATACGTATTTTTGAGAGGCAAAAAGAACAACAAAGTCCTTGATAACTCCAGCGAGCAAGTCCCAACTTATCTGTTTAGTCTTTTTTTTCAATATCAATGTTTGTATTTCTGTTTCTATTGTCTGTGACTTTTAAGTCCAGTTCCTTTTCTGAGCTGTGTCAGTTTTGTGTTTGTTTCTGATGTTTTCTTCACGTGCCTTCAGCGTCGAGGTTTCCTCCGGCGCGACCTGGAAACTTTAAAATATTTGTTCTGTTAGAGACAACTGACCCTGGATTCGTGAAAAACTTTTGTGAATGCTCCAAATCCTGCCACATCTTTCCTGAAATGAGCATGCAAACATTTGCATGGCGGGGTAATGCCCTGATTTTCCCCTTTCCCTTTCTTGTGCCTGTAAATCATTAAGGTTTTACAGGAATCCTTAAGAACTGGTCGTGTGTGTGCAAGGTGAAGATTTCCAAGCTTAAAACATTTCAGGCAGGGACTAATTTATGCCAAAATCATGGGAAATTTGAAAAGCCCAACTCTGAGCATAGAGCAGGCCCCAAAAACCACGTTACAGCAAACAGAGGAGAACAAAAACCCAAAAGCCAGGGCCGCAGAGGAACGGGGAAGAGGAAGTTGAAATAGATACATAAAGAGGGAATTTTGACCCAGTGATTTTAGGTTTGAATGTGGAAGTGAAAATCAGGGTTATGGGTGACAAAAGGGAGAGCACCGGAGTGAAAAGCTCAGCCTCCTCTGGAAGGAAAGGCTGGGAAATACCTGAGGCTGGGGGAATTCTCTCATTTTCTGGGAGGCAGCTGTGGCTGGGGAGTAAGAACCAGGGATGGATCGAGTAAAGGAGCTGCTGATCGTGTTTGGAAAGAACAAGTTTGATTAGAAATTAAGAGAAAGCAAACCAGGTCGTGCCAGCCAATTATAACTGCCTGAACATAAGCGAGAAAATGCTAAGAGGAAGGAAAAATATCGAGCTGCAACGCAGGGGACACAATGCAGGGCTACTTCCTCTTCTAATGTGCAAAAGAGGAATTAAAAACTAGCTGGATGATTTTTTTTTCTGAGTTTGTTGGTTTTGGGGGCTTTTTTGGTAGCAATCCTGAGGTTGCTGCTGTAGACTTAATTGGGGAAACAGCAATGGGCTCTAAAAAAAATATGACAAGGGATATAATTCAAGCTCTTATTTTTGCCAGAGAACATGGAAAGACACCCCAGATATCTATTCAATTGCAGTAGGTTAAATTTCCATGGAGAATTTCATCCTGCTCAAGAAGATACAGTAAAAATTAAATTTTTCATCGTTTAACCGGTGTAGATATAAACCAGGACATTTAAGATTGGAAATCCATGCATGTCTCAGGTCGTGGCATCAAAAATGAAATGAATCCTGTGTTTCTTGGTGTTCGATGGATGCTGGCACCAAGGAGCTGCAGCACAAACATTTTGGGCCAGGTGACAGCAGATTTCATTAGTTCAGATCACGATTTCCATCCGTCCACTTGCGGGTGAGGTCTGCAGTCAATGATTTGCTTTTATGCTTCTAAAGGACAAAAAAAAAAAAAAGTTGTTCAGTAAATTGGGATTCAACATTTGATTGAGGCCTGACTTTCCATGGCCTTACTCTGAATTTATGCTTGGGCAGCTCTGTTAAGAGCTACTGGTCTAAATCAGAGCAGCATCGAGCCCTGTTACTTGAATTTCTTTATTGACAGTTACAGTGGTATATTTTGGAAAGCTGATTTTATATATTTTTTGTCTCAGAGTGCACATCATGCTGGGTATTTCAGAGGCACATCAATGTTAAAAGTTTTCTGTCCAATCATTAAGAAAAATAAAGTTTCAAATGGTAGAAATCCACAATGAGGAGTAAAAAAGATGCACCTTAAATAATATACATTATGGTAATATAATGTTATAAAAACATTTCACTATCTTAGGTCCTTCGGTTCTCCAGGAAATGTGGAGAAGAACAATTTTTTTCCAGATTGGAAAGCATTTTATCATTTTAGTGCAGTGCCAAGTCAAGTGCCAGCATTGCTGATACTATTTAGCAGTGGGTGTATATGTAATCACCAAAAATTGCAAAACCATTAATTAAAGAATAATGAAGGGCAGAAAATTTTGGGGGAGAAGAGGATTCCCATCCAGCAAACTAGGAATGGAGGTGATTCCCATTTTCCCAAAAAGCTGCTTAGTCTGCCTAGGTTTTTGCTGTGGATTCTTTTTCCCGTTTTATCCCGTTCCTTGCGGATCCTCCGCGCCCCAAAGCAATGCCGCGGAAGGAAGCTGAGGGTTCTTGTCCCTGGTTTTGTAGGTGGTGGCCCTGGGGGACGTGCCGGATGGGACCCTGGTGACGGTGATGGCTGGGAATGATGAGAACTACTCGGCAGAACTCCGGAATGCCACGGCTGCCATGAAAAACCAGGTGGCACGGTTCAACGACCTCCGCTTCGTGGGCAGGAGCGGGAGAGGTACGTGCTCCTTCGCAGCTCCACTTGGGTCCTCTTCTGGTTCTGGACATGGAATTTGAAGGGTTTTCTGCACCAGGGAATGCTGCAAAACGCAGTTCAGGCTGAAGGGATGTAGTGCAATCCAAAGGTGTGGGATTAGCTGTAGGGTTTTCCGTGTTTTATCCGGGCCCGTCTTCCGCGTTACTTCAATTTTGAAACAGTGACATCTCGGTTGAGAAAAAAAAAAAATAAAAACCACAGAGCGAGTGATATTTTGGCTCTGGAAGCTGCCCCCGCTAATTTAGAACAGCGTGGTATTACCCGTGGTTAGGTTTAAGTAGCAAATTTTCAATTTAAAATGAGAATTTTCAGCTTGTGTAGAGGCTTGTGGTCATCTCGGGCTTCCCCGGCACTCTCTGCAAAAACTGATCTCTGCAACAGAGTGAGTCACGTTAAAAGTACAAATAATTCCTGCATAGATCTAGAAATTTTGCAGGTTCACCGTGACCTGCTTAAGGCACTTTTTCTGACCTTTTTCATCTCAAGAAGCAGCAGTCATTTTGTGAATGTCTCCTGCAAGGTGGATGACAGAGACCAGACAGAACAGAGAGGTTTAATATCTGCCTTGCTGCATCTCCGCCATAACCAGTAATTATTGGTGTGCAAATCAAAAGGCCTTTGGAGCAGAATTAACAAATAAAAGTTGAAGTTGACTTAGACTGGGATTTTATAAAAATGTTTGGAAGCTACAAACAGAACCTGACGCGTGCGGCTCCCATCGCCTGTGAGTGGGCAGGTGCACAAAGCTTCAAACAAAAAAATCAGCAGAAAGACCCTTTGCAACTTCACCCCTTAACCTTAAATCCCATATATTCCAAGCCACCTCGTTTGCCATTCTATTAGTTTATTTTAAATGCTTCCCTTGTCGCTGTGAGAGGAGTTCAGGGAGGTTCAAACCCTCAGAAGAGAAGCCAGTGAGGTGTTGCTCAGAAAAAGCTGAGGAGAAGGATCAGCCTCTCTCTCTTTTAGGGTCAAGGACGAAAACCTGTCACGTCTCCCATGTGACTTCTTATTATATTTACTTGTATTTTTCTTCTGCTTCATTTGTCTTTAAGTAAAATCAGAATGGAACATCAGGGTGTTCCAGAGTTATTCCAGGATGAATTAGTGCTGCAATGCTCACAAATCAACACATCAGTGTCTCCTCCACTTCAGCAGGTTTTGTCTGGGAGGATTTGTGCCCTGGTGTCTGTCAGAACCACATGGAGCAGGCAGGGCTCGCTGACCCTCCCCATTTCTCCCTCCCTCTGTCCCCATGTGACATCCCAGCCATGTCCCGGTTCCAGGCGAACACGGAGTTCTGGGCACGCTTCAGGAGAGTCACAAAGGTGACCCACTTCTGCTTCCTCAATCCCAAAAGGTTTTATTCCAAATGGGAGATGTGTCAGGCTTCAGACCACGGAAGTTATCCTGATTATACACAACAGCCTTTATTTTTCTTTGAAGTGCAATGCATCCATGGATATCCTTCCAATACAAATACAGTCACCGTGGTGGAAGAGCGTGGCCCTGCCGAAGCAGTAAATACATTTTAGGAATAAAATCCCAATCCAGTTTTCCTCTGCCTCCTGCAGCATTTTTAGCTGAGGATACAGAGGCAGATGTCTTTCAAATTGTGTTGTTTGGGCCATCTTCAAATGCACTTGGTGGAAAACACCCGCAGCTGAGAACGTCGCCTCATAATGCTAGCAAAGAATAATAATAGGGTAATGCAGAGAAAATTATATCCATTTACTGAAAACATGAGAGATGCTGTAATGTCTAAAAGTATCAGTCATTAAACATGTTCATTTGTTATATTAAAGGTACCACCTTTTCAGTAAATGGAATTTGCATTATGATTCAGAGATGACTGTTTAGAAGATTCAAATGAATAGCTGGCAGAGTGGTGGAGAAGCTAATAAAAACAAACCTGTAGTTCAGTTCCTGGCCATGGTAATGAAGCTAGAAATCATAACAGTGAACTGTGTGAGCTTCAAGGTCAAAATCCAGCAGCTGGGAGAAAACAGTCCCTATTCATGGGGAAAAGCTTGGCCAGGAGCGTGGCCGTGCCCCTTCCCCTGCTACAAGCGGTTGCCAGTAGCCACTCACTCGCCCACAGACATCAACCTTGTCTGTCCTGTGATATCCAGGTGTGATATCCAGGTGTGACATCCAGGTGAGATATCCAGGTGTGATATCCAGGTGCTCGGGATCCTTTAAGCAGTGGAGTGACTTGGGAATGCTGCGTGCTATTAGTCAGGCCTCCAGGTTAAATATCATCACCTGCACTGGCTGCCCATCTTTGGAGCGAGTGACTAATGTATGCTTTTGTTTACCCCTCCAACAGGGGATTGTTTTCCAAAGGTGGGGATTGTTTGCCTTTGTACGGGATTTCTGAGGTGCTGTTCTCTCGGATTTGTGTAAAGCCTAAAGCAGAAGGCAGCTGCTTCAAAGGGCATTGCTTCCTTTGATACTTCAGGAGAGGAAAATTAACCGAAACTTTGTTTACCGTGGAATATTTGAGCTCGAGTGAGCTCCGTGCCACCGGTGATAATGCGATGCCAGGAGCGCTGCGTGAGCACCGACTGAAAGTTCGCGCTGGTTAAAGGGCAGAGTGGAGGCTCCTTGGGTCCATTTAAAATCCCTGATTTTAAATCCCTGACGGAGCACCAGGAATGGCTTTGACCGGTGACAGTTCTCTCTTCGTCGGGTGTAGCCACCCCCATTAAAATCCCATCAGATCCCACAGCTCTCTCCCTTCTGAGGAGCAAATTCTCAGTCCTGACACTCTCAATAAATCCTTTAAATTTCCTTCCGTGGGTTTTAAATGAAATCCAGCGAGACAGCCTGTGTCAAACATATTACCCATATTTTCCTCCTGTCTGTGGGAGGGTCACAGCGAGTCCCCCTGATCGGGGGGACGGATTTTCCCCAATCAATATTTGGCATAAAATATCAGCCGAAGTTTCGGCGCTGTTTCATGTCCAACAGCCGGAGGTTGCTCAGCCTGTGCCTGTTTAGAATTAAAAAAAACAAAGCCCTTGATTTTCTCGACACTCAGAGGGGGAGCTGAGACTATCACAGGTCACCCGAAACCTCGGGATGTTGTAGAAAAGCAATTTGGCTCCTTTTCCTGAACAAAACAGATTTACATTGGGCTTGGCCGGGCTCCAGGGTGCCTATTCCTCACCCCACTTGGAGAATGCTACTGGGCAAACCTGCCCTTCTGGCTTGTAAGACCCAGTAAGTCATTTCTGCAAGAAAAATGTAGTTTTAAAACTCCAGCCAATCTCAGCCTTCCCCCCTTTTGCCTGATTACCTGGTTAAAACAAAATTAATCTTGATTTTCCGCCCTCCGTTCATGAACATTCCAAGCTCCCAAATGCTCCTGCTGCAACGTATCCTGTTTTCTTGGTGTATAATGGACCGGTTTAGGTCACTGTGATGAAATAGATCTGATGCAAAAAGCCTGACACCGTAGAAGTTCATTGGATAAAATTAAAAATAAATAGTTATTTTGGAGAGGGAAAGCTCCGTGGCTTGGTAAGCATGACATATTTTCCTCATGGAATCATTAATCCCAGTTCCTATCTTCTTCGCAGAACGTAACATTAAAAAAATCCCAACAAATAAACATGTTTTCCAGATGAAAATGATTATTAATAGGTTATCATAATAGTAGCTAATGGAGAAGTGTCTTGGCTTGCTGCAGGAGATTTCAATCTAAAGCTGAGAGCTGGAGATTCAGGAGAGTTTTTCCTCAAGGCCTTTTAAAAACTGCGTCTTGGAAAGGATGGGAAATTAAACCTATGTATGTGTTTCCTACTGTCTCTCAGGACTGGAGGAATGAGTAAATTTGGGGCTAGTTTTCCATTTCCACAGAGCCAAAGCAGGTGTAGCTTTGTAGGAGAACACAAGAGAGATATTCCCAAGCATAAACAGAACTTTCTGCCATCAAGACTCTTCCTTCTGGATATCATTTTCAAGGAAAAAAATTCACTTTAAGACGGACTCTCAAAAATACTCAAACCCCAGAAATTACTGGCCAGGATTCCAAGTCCAATTATTTTTATTGATCTTCTGAAGTAAGAATTTTGCTCCTCCTGTGCAGCTTCGGTTTGTGGCTGCGTTATTTGAGCACTCCGTTGAAATTTGTTTTATTTTT
Source organism: Atrichornis clamosus (assembly GCA_013400975.1). Classification (NCBI taxonomy): domain Eukaryota; kingdom Metazoa; phylum Chordata; class Aves; order Passeriformes; family Menuridae; genus Atrichornis; species Atrichornis clamosus. The sequence continues at coordinate 58,470 of WBMZ01013522.1, read as the reverse complement.
TTATTTTTTTTTTACTAAAACGCATTCAAAATTATAAAAGTATGTGCAAAACAGAGGATGCTGCTCTTCAACAGGGTCGTAAAATCAGAATTAAGCAGGCGTCCGGGTTCTGGTCCAAACCATTGGAATGCTTCAGGGGACGTGGGATCAGATGCTGGAGTAACAATAAGTGGTGTTTGCCAGACGGGATGAAAATAGGAGGAATCCAGCAGCAATCAGCTGAAAAAAAAGGGTCAATTGATAGAGTTTGAAAACAACCATTTATTTATAGTTTGGATTGATAAGGATGTGGTAATAAAAGGTTTGGCCACAGGGAGATGGGCAGTTTCTTTGGATGTATGGAAGGAATTCTTCCCTGTGAGAGTGGTGAGGCCCTGGAATGGATTTCCCAGAGAAGCTGTGGCTGCCCCTGGATCCCTGGAAGTGTCCAAGGCCAGGTTGGAGCACCCTGGGATAGTGGAAGGTGTCCCTGCCCATGGTAGGGGGGATGATCTTTAATATTCCTTCCGATCCAAACGATTCCATGATTTTATCATTCAATGAAAGGAAGGCGCTGTGCCACTGGCCCTCACCCCGGGTGTGTGTTAGAGGCTCAGCTTTCATGGCAAGGGCTCTTCTCCCTCCATTCTGCTCTGAACAGTGAATTCTTCTCTGACAGAGGCCAGGAGCAATAATTTTGTTGTTAAGTGACTTAGGGTGGCTTTGTTACGTCATTAACTTGAACCAAGATTTCTGTGTTATCCGCATGAGGCTGATGAGCAAGCCCAGCCCTCCAAGGGGATGGAAACCCCAGCAGGGATGGAGTGACAGGAGAAGAGGAGGGGAGAAGCCTTTCCCAGTGCCAGAGGTGCCTTGGGCACACTCGCTCCGAGCAGCGGGGCGTGTGTGAATCCCCGACTGTGGAATCAAACCCACGGATGATGCAGCTCCACACGGGGGTTGGACTCCCAGAAATCATCCTGTGGCCCACGAGGCCGAGCGTGACCGTGGCTGGCTCTGCCAGCTCCCAAAAACCCTCTCTGCTGGGTTGCTGAAGATTTTGTCGGGGCGAAAAAACTCCCGATCCGAAAGAGCGTCAACAGGAGAAAAATAATGGCAGAGCGATTTGGAGAACTTCCTGTCTCCGGGAGCATTACTGCTGTAAACAGTGGCCATGCCAAGTGCTGAACCACTGCCCTCAGTCCAATAACAATAAATCTATTTTTTGGTTCTGCACAGCTCTGCTTGTACATTTTTGAAGCGACGAGGATGAGGCAGACGCCATCCTCGGAGCATTTTCTCCTTTTATTTTTTTTTGCCATGATGAAAGGGTTTACCAGAATGCTGTTTAGGGAAAACAAAGTACCTCTCTAGATGGAAAGGTTACATAGTTTCAAGAGATCTGTTTGCCCTACAGCTTTTTGTTTTGGTTTGATTTTTTTTTTTAATTTGTTTTTATTTTACTGTTTATTTTTTGTGTGCCCCCCTTCAGAACTCCTTGAGTTCTGGTAAAAATATCCTTATTTTTGTGTGTACCTCTACATGTGTGTACCCATGTTACAAGTCCAGTAAGAGCAGCTATTTTGCCATCAAAACAAAACCATTCTGAGAGATAAATCAGGCTTCAGGGCTGGCTGGAGAACTTGAGCAGAAGTGAGGATGCTGCAAATCAGTGGCTTACAATTGCTGTCAAGAGAGTCTTTTCCAGCACAGTCATGTGCATAAACCCTCATCAGTCTGAATCAGTCTCTGTTCCCTTCCTTAAACCCTTTAGGAGCACTAAAAAATAGACTTTTTTTTCTCTGTTACCTTAATGCTGTGGGACTCTCCACCTCTTTTGCTCCCAACCTGCTTCCCCACTATTTTTCACAACATATTCCTTCCACACAGTTTTCTCAGCCTCTCCAAATTCTTATTCCCTTTGCCTCTGCCCCCTTTCCTCCCTTTATTGATGGTATTCCTGCCCATCCCCTTGGAAAGCTGAAGCCTCTCAGCACAGGTTGGGATTTCTGTACGAGCCTTTAGCACCAGGGTTTGGCCTCAAATAAGGATGCAAGGAACTATCCTAAATTCCTTTTTCCCGCTGTTCCCTCTGAGGATGGGGAGCTACCTGCCATGTGGGGAGGCAGAGGGGGAGAGGGAGGAGGCTCTGGAGAGGGAAGGAGCAGGGAAGCAGCTGCCTGGAAGGCTCGATGCCATAAGAGCTCTCCAGCGGGGCGGTGCTTGGAGCAGCGTGTGTTCACATCAGTTCCCTGAAGTTTAGGGAGGAACTGAAGGAAAAGCTTTGGCAAGGCCACAGATTTTCCACAGGCCGGACTTTATGCACGGAGCCGTGTCCATATCCGAGGCCACGGAGCTGTCTCTGCGTTTGAAGGTTGTCTCTGGTGGAACTTGGCAGGTTCCAGGTTGGTAATGGCAGCGTTATCTCCCCCCTTCCTGGCTGCCTGGATATCCATCGAGTGACCCCGGGGCCCTTCCGAGCTCTGGAATCAATGTGCACTGCATTAGTGTAATGACAGCACGGAGGAGTCCTTCCTCCAAGAAAATGAACTCGGAGTAAACAGTCCCAGGGCACACTCCCATGCTCGGAGAGCTGCTGTGGAGGCAAATTGTCAGGTTGGCGTTCATCTGCTTCAGGCCACTGCAGGTGGAAGTCCCTCACTGCTAAATTGTCACCGATGATGATAAAAGTGCTCCTGCCTTTCATAGTCAGAGCAGGGCGTTGCTTTTCCAGTGAATCCACACCTTCCCTGCTCCCTGGAGCTGGAGCCTCTGCCTGCAGCTGTGCTGAGGAGCCACTGGAGCAGTTCCCACTTCCTGCTCTGTGCCACAGCACTGAGGTACAGACTCCTGGAATGGTGTGGGAAGGGAGGGACCTTAAGGGTCATCCCGTTCCAACCCCCCTACCTTGGGCAGGAACACCTTTCCCTGGACCAGGTTGCTCAGAACCACATCCATCCTGGCCTTGGACACTTCCAGGGATGGAGAGACCACAGCTTCTCTGGGAAACCTGTGCCAGGGCCTCACCACCCTCACAGGGAAGAAGTTTTTCCTAAAATCCAATCTAAACCTCCTCTCTGTCAGTTTGAGCCATTCCCCTTTGTCCTGTCACTGCCTGTGTTTGTAAATAATCTCTCTTCATTCCTTGGAGAAGAGCAGAAGCTTCCAAACCAAACCAAACCAAACCAAACCAAACCAAACCAAACCAAACCAAACCACCCCCAGGAGAGGGGACAGAGGGCTCAGGCCACAGGTCAAGGCCAGCTGACCACTCTGAGGTCCTGAGCTTGTGGCCTCGAGGGCTTGGGGCTGTTTGTCAGGGGAAGCCCCCTCGGATCCCCACCAGGCACCTCCTGGGTTGGGGGAATGGGAGGGGTGAGAGAGTAATTTGGGACTTAAACGTTGGAATCAAACCTGAATCCCACTTCAGACAGCTAAATCCTCTCGTGAATCTGGGCCTTAACCTTTTCATGTCTCTGTCATCCCTATAAAGCCTGGGTGATAATTTCTACCTCAAAAAGCTTATGAATGGTCTGAAATTATAGCTGGGCTCAGGACTATTATTAGGCTTAAGGATCCCACAGGCATTTTCTGTGAGAAGGTGGGAGCAGCTTTGCATTGGAGCCATTTCATTCTGAACAGTCCTTTCCACCTTTCGTTCCTGCTGTTGGTTTTCCCTTTCCCTGAACTCTTCAGCAGTGACACAGCATCTGCTGAAGGATATTTTCTTCCTTCCACTCAGAGCTGGATGTACTTCGTGGAGGCCAAGTCATTTCTGAGCACTTCACAGACAGCCCAAGCTCTGGTACAGACGAGCACTTCATTTAAAACAAAACTAATTTTGCACTGAGAAAAATAATTAAAAATTCCCTGACAAGTAGCAGGTCACAGCTTGGAAGCAGAGGTTCAGATTTGGGGAGCATCAGAGGATTCCATTAGAGTCATCTCTGGGAAAAAAATAGTTCTACCCTCTCAAAATCTGTGTTCAAACATTAGTGACAGCTCTGTTTGTGTAAATTGAGTGTCTATATTTCAAGCCTTAAAAATATTTTAACAATAAGCCTTGCTGCTAAAAACTCCGACCGAGATCTCCCTGTGCTGCCACTCAGTGCAGGGGGCAGGCACCCCGCAGCATTTCATTCTTCCTGTGCTGTAATTATTGTCTCCACCCAAGTTCATAAGAATTTTATAGCAGCAACTCCACTTAGAGTTAGAGGCTGCTTGGCTTTTCCATTAAAAGGTCTTCCTTGCCCCCACACCAGTCTTTTAATGCTTTAATCCATTCTGTGAACTTGATCTGCAGGCTCTCAGTCTAAGGCAGCATCCCACCCCAAAAATTCAGCTCAAACAGGTCACTTGGGTTGTCTTCCAGCACAGAATGGAAAAGCATTCAACAAATGTTGTTGTAACTCTGGTGCGCAGACACATGAACAGAAACCACCGCCACCACAAAGCCCCAAAGCTGGGATTTACACAGGACTCAGACCTCAGGGTGCTGGAGTACAAATAATGTTCCTGGCAGCCAAATTCCTACCTCAGCTCGAAATGGTCTCCCTGCTGAAATTGGACAACATCGCAACCCAGGGGGATTCCTGGTGGTTCTGTGTGTTTGTGGGTTGTTGGTGTTGGCAGGAAGGGGTGACTCGTGGCTGTGTCAGCTGCTGGGTGTCACCCTGAGGTGGCTTTTGTGTCCCTGTGCCCCTGCTCAGGTGAGAGCCCACCTGCAGAGCTGCTCCAGCCCTGGGCCCAGCACAGGGAGGACGTGGAGCTGCTGGAGAGAGGCCAGAGGAGGCTCCAGGATGAGCAGAGGGATGGAGCAGCTCTGCTGGGAGGAAAGGCTGGGAGAGCTGGGATTGTTCAGCCTGGAGAGAAGAAGCTTTGGGGGGACCTCAGTGTGGCCTTGCAGGGCCTGAAGGAGCCACAGGAAACCTGGAGAGAGACAATTTCCAAGGGATGGAGGGACAGGACACAGGGAATGGCTTCCCAGAGCCAGAGGGCAGGGATAGATGGGATATTGGGAAGGAATTGTTCCCTGGGAGGGTGGGGAGGCCCTGGCACAGGGTGCCCAGAGAAGCTGTGGCTGTCCCTGGATCCCTGGCAGTGTCCAAGGCCAGGTTGGACGGGGCTTGGAGCAGCCTGGGATAGTGGGAGGTGGCCCTGCCATGGTAGGGGTGGCACTGGCTGATTTTTAAGGTCCTTTCCAACCGAAACCATCGTGTGATTCTGTTTTAGGACACCCTGTCTTCAGAGACCTCCTTCTTGCCACCTTGATCCCAAATCTCTTCACCCTGTGTCTCTTCTCCTCTATCAGTTTATTGATGTCCTCTCCCAGATTTTCAGAGTTATGCTCCTCCTGCACCTCTCCTGCTGCAGCTCCTCCCTCATCAGTGGCCATGACCATTTCCTACCCACTCCCAGTACCTCCTGCTACTCAGCTGCCACATTTTTTTTTGTTCTCTAAGCAGAATAAATTGTGCTTTTGTGGCACCTCTGTTGAAGCCCATTCACAGGCCAAATGACACAAAGGTGGCAGAAGCAGCCACCGGAGGGAGGGAACACGAAGGAATCCGGTTGAGACTTACATCTGGCCTTACAGACAGGAACATTTCCAGGGAGTGCCTGTCAAACCCAAGCTGCTGGAGGAGAGAGGAGCCATCGGGTGCCTCGCACTGGCTGCACTTCTCCACACTTCTGTCAGGCCGGCAGGGAAGGGATGAGCACAGAGGCCCCCGCAAGGACGGTGTCGTCATCCCGGCACACGGGAGGGGGAAGTGAAACCTCTCAGCAGCACAGAAGTGAAACTGGCTGCACAAAAGCCCTTGTCAAATTAAAGGGTAAACANGCGCCCAAAACAACACCCCCCCCCCCCCCCCCCCCCCCCCAAAAAAAACCCACAGAGGGAGAAAAATCGTGGCTGTTTTAGTGAGCTGAGTCCCACCCTTGCAACGCTTGGCAGTGTGAGCAATCCCTGTTGTGCAAGGGAGAGGCTTGTGAGGGCTTCAGGTGAAATGCTGAAGGTGTTAATTGCTTCAGGAATTAATAAAAAGCAGCATTCAAGCAGAAATGGGATTTTAAAAGCAGCAGTGACACGCTTCTGGGATGCTGGGTGCTGGCATTTTTTGTTTAGCCCATCAGAAAGATGTTCTGTTTTTCTGAGGAAAGGGCTTTAAATGTTGGTACCACCGCAGCACAGCAAAAGAGGGGAAAATTGACTTTAAAACCTCCCTCACATCTCCTGGAGGGAGGTGAGATCCCAGGGAGCAGTCCTAGGCTCCTCTAGGGAAGCTTCCCAAGACATTTGTGCTCTTTTGGTAGTAGCTCTGTATTCTGGGATGCACTTGAAATGCCTCTGAGGATCTCCCAGAGTCTTTTCATCTCTTGATTGAGGCACTTGATATCCCAGGTAGCAGCCTCAAACTCCTCCAAGAAAATCATGTGTGGGCATTCTCCAGTGGAAAGGGAGGCCTGCAGTGATGGGGACAGATGTTTTTCACATCCCTGGTGCACCTGACGAACAAAACTTGCTGTGCATCCCCAGTCAGCTGGAACAGCTGCTCAGGGCCTGAGTCAGCTTTATTTTAACAGCTGTAAAGTCACACCGAGTGCAGCAGCAGCCTCTGCATCTGCTTGTGTAAATATTTCATGTCTGCAGCTTACAGGCTCAGGGTTATATTTTTGACTTCTGAAAGAAGCAGATTGTCAGGGAAAATTTCCAGAAGAGTGGCAGGGACTTCCCTTATCACCCAGATAAGGTAAAATTCAATGTTAGTGCCTGCTGAGCTTGACAATGTCTCTATTAATGTTACTTGACTTCAGTGATGTAATTTCGGTTGCTTAACAGAGTTTCTGTGTTGCCTCAGGTTAAAGGTACCAAAATAATTGGTGCATTTTGGCTAAGCACCATTATTTTAACTTCACCAAAATAATGGAAATAATTCCACGCCAAGTCACAACCTCCTTCTGGCCTCCAATCTCTGGGAATCCCACAGCAGGGCAGCTCTGCTGCTCTCCACCACAGCTTTTGAGTTATTAGCCAGGAAAAAAAGTTGGAGAATGGGAGGAAAAGAGCGTGAAGTGCACGTCTGGAGTAGCGCTGCAAGGAGCTGGGAAGGAAAAGGAAGGGAAAAAGCCAGCACCAGCAATGTTCCTGCAGGATTCAGCTGCTTTTCCACCCTTATTGCAAAAAAAATTCAGTATTTCCTAGCTGGGTTCAGGTTTGCAGCAGGACCACTCTTGGCCCCACGTAAATCCAGAACAAAACATCTATTGATTTAGCCCGATGGAGATTTTGTTCTGGGTAAGTAGATGCTGTGTAAACACAGATACAAGAACTTCCTGGAGTGAGACACCCCACAGAAATGTTCAGAAGTGCACCTTTATGCTGGGTCAGGCTGGTTTGGCAGGAGGCAACTGGGTGTATTTCCCAAATCTCCAACCTGACGGGCCCTCGCTCCCTCAAAACACTCACAAAAATACACAAACAGCTCCGTTGCTCCTGCAACTGATTTCCATGGGCAGTTCGTGGAATCCCAGGATGGTTTGTGTTGGAAGGGACCTTAAAGCCCATCCAGGCCCACCCCTGCCATGGCAGGGACACCTCCCACTATCCCAGGCTGCTCCAAGCCCCATCCAGCCCGGCCTTGGACCCTTCCAGGGATCCAGGGGCAGCCACAGCTTCTCTGGGCACCCTGTGCCAGGGCCTCCCCACCCTCACAGGGAGGATTTTCTTCGCCAAATCCCATCTAACCCTGCCCTCCTCCTTCTTAAACCATTCCCCCTTGTCCTGTCCTTCCACCCCTTGTCCAAAGTCTCTCTTGGAGCCCCTTTAGGCACTGGAAGGGGCTCTGAGGTCTCCCTGGAGCATTTCTTTGGGCAGTCACCCTCATTTGTTTGGACCGTTGGTCTGCGGTGGTCAGAATTTAGAAACCATTTACAGCGTGGTGGCAGCTGAGGTGAATAACAGGTTTACCTCATATTTAAATCCAGTGGTGTCTGTGGTGCTGATGGTAAACAAATCATGTTGGTTTTTTTAATGCCTCTTGCCCCAGCTGCAGCTTTTTTTTCTGACGAAACAGCCACTGGAGCAAACACAAGAGGCAAACTTTTATTCTGACTCCGCAAAACCATCAGTGGTGGCAGGAGAAAAAAAGTCACCATCTGAGCACAGATTTTTGACTCGTGCAGGCTTTGAACACCTGCAAAAACCCTTCCCTCATAGGACGAGCAGCAGTTAACTCATGAAGGGTCAAACGGTGCCATTCTCATGCTATTGATTAGACTTGGAGTGCTCAGGGCCTTAAGAGATAAGAACCAGCGAAAGTTGGCCCCGGTGTCTGGCAGTTGACATTTGAGAATGGATGTGAAACGTGTGCATTGCATCCTGCCCAGGGACGCAGCTGGATATGTTATTAAAATGCAGGAGATCCCTTGCCTATGGCAGAGAGCCAGGAAGATGTTGTAAGAAACCATAAAGATGGGTAAAATTGATCATTTAGCATGTTTAATACAAGTAAGTACATAGGGGCTAAAAAGGAGAAGCTGGATAAAAAAAACCACCAAAATAAAATCACCATCTCTCTTACTAGGACCTGGAATTCTCTCACTAATTGAATAGAAATGGCTGTAATACCATTTGTGCTGCATTTGTGCATTACATTTCATAGTTTTCCACCTATACCTTTTGTCCTTGTCAGCACAGACATTCTTGGTTCCTTTCCTTTTTTTTTTTCCTTCTTCCTTTTATCTAATAATTTACTGTAACAATTTTTTAAAAAGAAAAAAATCCAAACCACAACAACCAAACAAATCTGACGCCACATCTGTGATCATCAGAACAACCCCCAAAAGCAAAAAGTAGTGATGGCAACGACCTCATCTCTTTGCCTGCCTTCTTTCTCCCCCATCCACAGCCAAATCTTGGAAGCTTTAACTCCATGCTTTTCTGTCCTCTTTGGGATGACCCTTCATCCATGGGATCAATGGCTTTTTCTGCCAGGGAAAGAAGTGGTAAAATGAAGTGAAAGGTTCAAGTTGTGGCCTCTCCAACAGCATTGTCTGTTCTCACTCCCATTTTCAACTGCCCGTGCAGCCACTTGTATTTTAAGAGCTCCTTCCCAGCCCCAGCTGATGGTGACACTGCTCAGGGATGACTAAAGCAGCCCACAGGAGCTTCATGTGACTGTGCTGTCACTGGGGATTCATTTTCTCCCCCTCGGTTCCTCTCAGACATTCCCAGGAGCCACAGCTCACGAGCCTCTTGCTCCCTCTAGAGCACTTCAGTGCTGTTCTGGAGACCACTGAAATCCTCCTGGGTGGGAGCTCACTGCTCCTTCTGCTTCCAGCCTCTGGAGGTCGGATGTACATGGAATGGGGCCTTCAAGTTCCCGTGTTTCAGTGTAGAGCACGGGCAAAACACCATCAGATGCTTCATCTTGGAGGCTGGTCATTGAATTATGGAATGGCCTGGGTTGGAAGGGACAATATTACAAAATCCAGAATGATTTGTGTTGGAAAAGCCCTCCCAGCCCACGGAGTCCCAGCTGTGCCTCATCCCCACCTTGTCCCCAGCCCAGAGCTCTGAGTGCCACGTCCAGGCCTTCCTTGGGCACCTCCAGGGATGGCGACTCCAAACCTCCCTGGGCAGCCCCTGCCAAGGCCTGACCACCCTTTCCAGGCAGGAATTCCTCCTGCTGTCCAACCTGCCCCTTCCCTGGCACAGCCTGAGGCCGTTCCCTCTTGCCCTGTCAGGTAGAACTTTGTCCTTTGTGCTTCCACTTAAGTTCTCGCAGTTTTGTCCAATGTCAAGGGACCTCCTGAGCAATCCTCTAAAACCATGTGGGAAAAACTGCCTTAATCCATCTGAGGTGGTGGAGTCGCCATCCCCAGAGGTGCCCAAGGAAGGCCTGGACGTGGCACTCAGAGCTCTGGGCTGGGGACAAGGTGGAGATCAGGATCAGGCACAGCTTGGACTTTATGGTTTAGGAGGGCTTTTCCAACCTTAGGAATTCTGGGATTCTGTGACTTCAGCTGCCAAATCAGCACTTGAGGGCACTTTTGATAGTCCAGTCTGTAGCAAACCCACCAACAGAGTGTCCAGATAACATTTCCAAAGTCAGTCCTGTCTTCTGGCCAGAACTGCTACTGTTTCCATTACTTTTTCTGGAAGGGTTCTGACCTTACAGCTCTTGCAAAAATAAACATTACCAAGCAATTTTTCCTACACTGGTTGTGAGGGAAGAGCTGATGGAAGCAGTGAGTCTTGTGCTCTGCCCTTACACATGAGTTCCTGGTGTCTGTGGGAAGTGTTTCCAAAGGCAGAGCCCAGTCCTGCATCTGGAGAATTTAATCTTTGTGCTCATGAGGTGAAGCTCAAGCTCTGGAGTGGCTCTTGCAGCCCGACAAGGCCCAGAGTGACACTGATGTCACCCAAAACCCCTCTCACCATCAGCAAAGACTCCCACAATGACACAGGAATGGTTTGCTTCCAGATGCCGAGGAATGCACTCAGACCTGAACTGATTTCTGAGTGGTTTTCCATGGATTTATGGGAATGTTTAGCCCAGAGTGTCTCAGATTTGGATATTAGCTCACAGAGGGCTTCGTGCTGGCTGGCTGTGGCTGCTGTGACACTTGTCATCCTGACTCTTGGAGGCATCCAAACAAGGCCAGGGTTTCAGAATTCCTTCTTGGGATATTTGGTCCCTCTTTACAGTCCTTAGGGAGGTCAGTCCCTCACTTTGGCTGCCTGACTCAGTTTTGGGCAATCTGCACATGCAGACACAGTCTGGGTGTAATATGCAAGCGTATGCTGAAAATAAAAGTTTATATCATAATACATAAAAGCAAGGAGGAGATGTTTATGGTCCTGCTGTCACCTCAAAACAGGCACATGCATAAAACACAGATTTAACTAACAATACCTCCAATGTAACCTTTGTTAACCAGACCCAGAAATGATGAATAATGCAGAAGTGATAAAACCACTTAATAAAGCTTCATGTAAATGGAACCAAATAACCAAAGAATAAAAACCCAGGCAGAGTTATTGGTAAGCAGCAGTGAGTGACACGCAGGTTTATGGTTATACAGTCCTGTGGTTAACCAGTATGTGGTTAATGAACACTCTTCTGTCAACAAGAAGTAACCTAAGTGTCTTCCTGCTTTTGCCAGCTCGTGTCACAGCCTCACACAGGCTCAGTCTAGCCTGTTCTGTAGAAAATCTTTTCAAAAATAGAAAATCACCTCCCTCTTCTTCTTTATTCTGGTCTTGTAGAGTGGAGTTATGGCCACATTTTACTACATTTCACTGTTGTTGTTGGGATTTTCCCTGCTTTTGTTTTCTGTATGGAAACTTCTCAAGAGCCTTCTAAAGAAATAAATTGGCTCCATGTTCTAGCAGATCAGCAGTTGTCAAAAAAACCACCCCAAACTGGAAGCAACATGGAAATTCTGCAGATTAGTCCAGGGAATAAAGCATATTTTCAGAGTCTTTCTGTCTTAGTGATTTAAGTCTTGTACATAGTGATACAGGGGAAATTATATTTTGGAAAGAAGGAAGATCCCTGTACAGGCTATTCACATAAGACTTGGGATCCTTGTGGGTCCCTTCCAACTCAGAATATTCTGTGTTTCCGTGATTCTCTGATCTACAGGTGTCTCTCTGATATTATTTAATGAGATGGGTGATAAAGCTTTTTGGAGGGAGGTTTATCAAACTTCACTACTGATGCCTCAGAGAAACACCTGCTGTGCTGACAGAGAAAGATTAACAAAGCTGTAAAGCTTTGTCAGGTAATTCAGAATTTAAAGAATGTCCAGAGCTCAGCCATCCTTGCTCGGGGTAGATGTAGGACCAAAGGCCCTGAGACAGGGGTCTGAAATGATGTTGGCTGCTGTTATGTTTCTGCCCATCTCCAGGACTGCTTTCTAGCCAGGATGCGGATGTGGGAAGACACTGGCCTGGAACTTTGCAAGGCTTGTGCTCAGCCTCCGGTCTGTCAGGGCTGGGATTCCGCACTGGAGTCGGATTTAGCTGCAGCAGCCAAAGTGGTTCACATCCCTGGCCACGGGCTTCTTCCTGTGAGATGGTGGCCAAGCCACTTCATCTCCCCAAGGCTGCTCATGCACAGGGCGTGGAGGATGAGTCCCGAATTCCCAGGGGTGTGATGAGGACAGTTTCCAGTAACACGGAGCGGGCGCTCGCCGCGGCGTCGCTGCAGACCATTAGCACCCGAGTAGGAACTGCATTAAAAGAGGGATTGAATTGCAAGGGAATGCTCACTGGGAGGGGGGAATATTGCTCCTAGAGGCAGGCACTTATATGTACATTTATATTTAAATTTCTCCTTATTTATAGAGCTCAATGAAGCAAATAAAAGTGGGTGGAAGGGAAGAAACTCAGCGCTCAGGAGGGCTGGAGCCAAGTGGTAAAAGGCAGGAGGCAAATGTGCCCCAAGGAGGAGAACCTCCATTTTCTTACAACAGTTCCTGGTTATCTAACTTGGGGTGATGTCCCCTGATGTCTCTGGCTGATAACAAAGATTCCTGTCCGTATCTGAGTCCTCTGTGATGCTGAGATAGCGATGCTGAACCTGCTGACTGGCAATGTTTGCATTGCTGCCCAGGCCAGCGCTGCCATGAACGCATATATGAGCTCTTACCAAAGCTGCAGAATGTTCCTTTTGTTATTTAAAAAACGCCAGAAGTACATCCAGGGGTAGCAGTACTTTTCCCAAAGTAGAGCCATGCCATGCACATAATTTGGAAAAGGTCTTCACAGTTTTCTTGCTGAATAATAGAGAAACTGAGGGTTACACTCTGCTGTGTCTTCATAAAATGTTTTAATTCTCTGTGGACAAGCTGTAGGGATTTTTTTTTTATTTTTTCCATTCCCTTGTTTCTTGGCACTGCAGTAGCAGATGATTTTTAAAGGGCTCTGGTTCACAATATGGAATTGATCTCCTGCTGGCCTCAACCACAGCGTGTGGGATTTTACGATCTGCCTGGGGGATCTGAGCACCCAGTTCTCTTTAATTTTAACAAGTGCTGTTGATCAGATTCCCGTGGCAGTTTTGGAAAAGTCAGCCACAATTTCCCAGCCTCCCTGAACTAACACCCTTTAGAAAGTACAGATAACACACCAGACTCATGTATATCAGATAAACTCAAACTGTTAGGGGTAACCTCCTTTTTTTTTTTTTTTATAAACAAAGTGTGGATCATTTAAATATAAATTAATTTTTTTTCCCTGAAAGCTTTGAGCAGTTGCCACGGAGGGAATGAATCCAGCACCAGGATTCTACACCCCATTCCCTGGGCATGTCTCTGTCTTCAGCAAAAACATTGTAGTGCCATTCAGGGTGTTTAAGCTCCACCAAAAATGAGTTTTCTCAACACTTATGCTCAGTAACATTTTTTTTTTTTCCTGTTGCAGGGAAAAGCTTCACTCTGACCATCACAGTCTTCACAAATCCACCCCAGGTTGCCACGTACCACAGAGCCATCAAGATCACAGTGGATGGACCTCGGGAACCCAGAAGTAAGTGAGCTCAGGACAGCATTTCCAGAGGGATCAATGATGGTTTAGAGTAGGGGTTCATCCCCATCCTCATGAAATCCAGCAATATCCAATGCATGTGGAGCAATGGGAATGTTTTAGGTCCTACAAATGGCTTCAACCCTGCCTTCCTGAAGTTTTACTTTCCATGTGTGTCCAGCTGATCCAGTACATGACTTGCATTTCTGAAATATCTGCCCAGGGATGGCTTGGATCCCATCCAAGAGCTGACAGAAGGGATGCTGGTAAAAGGTGGGCAGCGTGTACCTGACACGTCATTTCTTGCTAGTCTTGCTTTTCAGAGGTTAAGAGGATTTTAAAGCATTGGAAACCAATAGGGCATTGATCAAACTCTTCCAGCTCAGCCACCCTGCAAACAGAAATAAATCCCATGGCTGTTGCCTCCTGGAGTTCCCTGAACCTCACGCTGTGGTGCAGCTCAGGAGCACCCGTTTGCACAGACAGCCGATCTTTCCTCTTTTCTTTCTTCCCTTTCTGGAAAGAATTAAGTACAAGGGGGAGATGAGGGATTTGATATTCCTGGGGAACACCCGTGCCCTTCGCAGGGGTGGTTGTTTTGTTCAGGTGGTGAGGGCTGGCAGTTCTGTCTGCAGGATGAAATGGAGTGAGGTGAGGGTGGGGCAGAGGAGCAGGGAGAGATCACAGAATCATGGAATGGTTTGGGTTGGAAAGGACCTTAAAGCCCACCCAGTGCCACCCCTGCCATGGGCAGGGACACCTCCCACTATCCCAGGGTGCTCCAAGCCCCGTCCAACCTGGCCTTGGACACTTCCAGGGATCCAGGGGCAGCCACAGCTTCTCTGGGCACCCTGTGCCAGGGCCTCCCCACCCTCACAGGGAACAATTCCCTCCCAATATCCCATCTATCCCTGCCCTCTGGCACTGGGCAGCCATTCCCTGTGTCCTGTCCCTGCATCCCTTGGAAATTGTCTCTCTCCAAGTTTCCTGTGGCTCCTTCAGGCCCTGCAAGGCCACACTGAGGTCACCCCAAAGCTTCTCCTCTCCAGGCTGAACAATCCCAGCTCTCCCAGCCTTTCCTCCCAGCAGAGCTGCTCCATCCCTCTGCTCATCCTGGTGCCTCTGGACTTGCTCCAACAGCTCCATGTCATTCCTGTGCTGGATCCCAGAGTTTCTGCCTGACACCAGAGGCAGTCGTTGGCCTCAGTCACTAACCCGAACGGGGCATTTGCATATTGTTATCAAAATGTAAATTGAGATTTATGATTAGTTTCTTGCACCCCTCCCACACACTTGGCAGAAGTTCTGGATGTTGCTTAAGTGGAATTGTCCCAGGAGAACAGAGCAGCAGGACTCAAACACCCACCAGGGAAGGAGACTCACAGCTCAGGGCTGCTTAACTGGGAAAGCAATGTTTGAAACTTCAACTTAAATAGCTTGAAAAACTCATATTTTCTTCTCGAGCCTTTATTTGCCTGACTTGCATCCTGATGCTGCACATGTCTAATGGAAAAATCTGACCTATATTTCTTTGGATTTGAGGACAGGCTTTAAAACAAATACTGCTGTCAGCGTAAAGCTTCTTATTTATTTATTCTTATTTCTTTGTTTTGCTGTTTTGTTTTGGGTTTTTTTTTTTTAAATTGTGGTTGAATTGCCCCTGAAAAATATCCTCAGAGAACCAGGCAGCTGTGCACATAAAGAAGATATTTGTGTATGCAAGCTCCATATTTGCATATGGAATTACCTGGGCATGCTCACAGTTTGCAGACAACGAATAAACTTCAGTTCTTTGAATATGCATCTGCTGGAAGGATAAGAAACAAAATCATCCTGCAGGCATGCCTTCTGTTTTGAATCAATTCTTCAGTTGGCATAAGGGTTAATATTTAATAAGAATCTGCATTTTAAAAAGGAAGTGGAGATATGATACATGCGGAAGCAACGCACGTATTTTCCCAACCCAAATGTATGCAAAGGCTTCCTTGGAATTAATGTCACTTGTTGTAAGCAAATCAGCTGCACGGTGGAGGAGGTTTTATGTGTGTCAGAAGAAAGGTTGGAATCCCACCAGCAGGAATCCCCCCAGTAGGAATGCACAGCTTTTTTATTGCTGAGTCATTCCTGACACAGCGTGTAAGGGATTATGGAATCAGAGAATCCTGGGATGGTTTGGGAAGGAAGGGATTTTAAAGATCTTGTAGTTACACTCCCTGCCATGGGCAGGGACACCTCCCACTGTCCCAGGTTGCTCCAAGCCCCGTCCAACCTGGCCTTGGACACTTCCAGGGATCCAGGGGCAGCCACAGCTTCTCTGGAAAACCTGTGCCAGGGCCTCCTCACTGCCCCAGGACAGAATCTCTTCCCAGTATCCTATCTATCCCTGCCCTCTATCAGATTTAAACCGTTCCCCTTGTCCTGTCCCTCTCCCTCCTTTTTATAAACCCCTTTAGGCACTGGAAGAGGCTCTGAGGTCTCCCTGGAACCTTTTCTTCTCCAGGCTGAACACCCCCAACTTTCCCAGCCTGTCCAATAATTAAACTATTCTCCCTTCATCTTTAAGTGGGCTTCAAAATCCCTGAGTCTGACTTCTCACCAAGACTTCTGAATCACAGCCACAGCCACGACCACTCTGGTGTCTCTTCCCTAAATACCTTTGATGGAGACATGGATTGGCCTGGCTCACGCACAGGATCTGTGGTGAGACCTATCAAAGCAGGCTCTAGGCTGCAGGGTCTAAAAGGATATCAGCCTTCTTGTATTGGGATGGGGATCAAAACAAAATCTGCTGGATTGGAATGTTTCTCATTTCAGGAATCGATATTTGGGAACATTCTCACAGATCCATGGCTCGCTCCCTCACTTGAGCTGAAGGAATTACAAAAAGGCCGAGATGTGTTTTCTCCTGGTTCACCAGAGATCTGTGGAAGCAACAGGAGCAAGATTAGATTCCGCTGTCATAGAGAGATCTAGAAAAAAAAACGTGCTGAGGCCCAAAATCAACTCCAGCACCCGCTTTTGATTCATTTACTTTATGTTTATGACAGTTCTCAGACAGCCTGGGTTCCAGGAAGTGCCCTCGCTGGTAGGCAAGGGGCCAGGGGAGGGTCACATTAGGTACTGGGAACAATTTTTCCCTGCTGGAGTGGTGAGGCCTTGGAATGAGCTGCCCAGGGAGGTGGTGCAGTCCCTGTCCCTGGAATTATTCAGGAGGAGTCTGGATGTGGCCCTTGGGGACGTGGTTTGGGGTGGTGCTGGTGGGGCTGGGGTGGGACTGAGTGATCCTGAAGGGCTCTCCCAACCCTCATGATTCTGGGATTCTGTGGCTTTTGGGCTCACTGGAAGGCATGGAGGTGACAGTAGGTGACAATAACATGGTTTGTGCTGTCACAGGGCCCTTCTCCTCTGCACAAAGTCTGTAGGGATCGTGTTCCTGCACATCCCATTGTTCATTGGGTCCTGGTTGTTGGGATGGCCACGTCTTTGTCCAGCAGCACCTTTGCATCTTTAAATTTCCATTTACAATTGTGACAAATTCCCATGTGTGGGACTTCCAGCATTGTCCTTTTTTTGCCATTGGATTTCTGTCTGTGCCTATCCAGACAAAAGTTCCCATCAAATTGTCACAGCTCCTAAAGAGAGCCAAGCTACTTAGGAATCTGGCTCTTCCTCCACTGCTTTCATTATGGATTTTTAAAACCTCTTTTGAACTTAGCATTTTTATTCTCCACTTCTGAATAAATGCTTATTTTTCAAAATGTTTTTTATGAAAAGAAATCCTGCTGCACTGTCAGGGAGAAGGGCAAGATGACCTAACCCATCATTTTCTTCTCCAACTTCTATGATTCTATGATTCATAAAGCAATTTATGTTTTTATGAGCTAAGTCCATGGGGAAAATCATTAGCAGTAACCAGATCAAGAGCAGTGCTCCTGACGAAAATACTTTTGGTTAGGAAACTTGGTAGAAATAGTATGAGTCTTAAATTAAATATTTCCCTTAGGCCATTTGACCTACTGTGTACATCTGCTGCAAAATTAGGTTTTTCTTCTTTTGACTGCTTCTTTCTGTATCCCTCATTAAATTGTTTTAACCTACATAGCTTTGAAAAATTCTCTAATGGTCCAGGTACCTGAAAGTGATGCAGAAGGAAAACATGGATTTAGCCCTGGTCCAAAGTTAAGCTGGGCATTAAATGTGATTATGCCCCATTGGATATGTAGCTTTCCCAAATACCTTTGAGACATCCTCATATCCAAGAGTGGGATGCTGAGGAGTGGGGAGAGAGAGAATTTATTAATGAGCAGGAGCTTAAGAAGCTGGTGATGCAAGAAGAGCCTTTTTAGGAATGAAAATTTCCTTTGGCCTCCTGGCAAACCATCCAGGGAGGGCCAGGGGGGCAGGTACACCTCTGGTCAACCAAGGGACACCCTCAGTCCCTGGAATTCAAGGAAAACCCATGGCCTGTAGCTGTTCTGAAGGAAATCTTGCCCTGCATGGGGTCATTTTTAAGGAGTCCCCAAGAACCTTTTTCTAATATAATAATAATAATGATGATGATAAGGATGATAATAATAATTTTAAAAAGCCAAACTGTTCTCAAAAAAAAAGCCTTTTTATCCCAGTGGGCTGAAATAAGATTAATGCCTTTATTTCTTTCTCACTTTCTGCTGCAAGTGCCTCTTATGTTGGAAACCGAGGCTGGCTTGTACCAAGGACTTAAAAACCATTTAAAAATGAACTGTTGTGTTATTGGAAGAGACCCAGCACATATCAGTGGTGGTTTTTCCTTCCATTCACCTGGAATTACAGTGTCTGACATTAATTGGTAGAAAACACATGAAGGAAGTCCCAGCACAGGGAGGACGTGGAGCTGCTGGAGAGAGGCCAGAGGAGGCTCCAGGATGAGCAGAGGGATGGAGCAGCTCTGCTGGGAGGAAAGGCTGGGAGAGCTGGGATTGTTCAGCCTGGAGAGGAGAAGCTTTGGGGTGACCTCAGTGTGGCCTTGCAGGGCCTGAAGGAGCCACAGGAAACATGGAGAGAGACAATTTCCAAGGGATGGAGGAACAGGACACAGGGAATGGCTTTAAACTGACAGAGGGCAGGGAAAGATGGGATATTGGGAAGGAATTGTTCCCTGGGAGGGTGGGGAGGCCCTGGCACAGGGTGCCCAGAGAAGCTGTGGCTGCCCCTGGATCCCTGGAAGTGTCCAAGGGCAGGTTGGACGGGGCTTGGAGCACCCTGGGATAGTGGGAGGTGTCCCTGCCCATGGTAGGGATTGGAATGGGATGGTCTTTAAAGTCCCTCCCAACCCAAACCATTCCATGACATAAATTCTGTAAGAAAGGAAAGTCACCTCTTTTCCAACACATGCTTCGATTTTAAAAATTTTGAACAAAATTTATGAATCTCTGCATTCTAACAGATAAATGGTCTCATTAAGGAGAGACAGGAATCTGGGCTTCAAGGCCTTTGGAAATATAACTGGAAATGTGATTATTTTATGACAGTCGTCCAGCCACTCTTAACCTGTTGTTGTTCTCCTTAAATGTCAGTTTTGACCAAATTCTGTGCCCTATAAACCCACCAGGCCTTCAGGCTTTGTCTGAATTACAGTTCTGTTCATGGAGTGTGAGGGACTCAGCCCAAAACTGACGGTAAAGTGAACATTTTGTTTTGCCACCTTCTACAGGGTGGAGAGGGACCTTTCACAAGGGCCTGGAGTGGCAGGACAAGGGGGAATGGCCTTAAGCTGAAGGGGGGCAGGGATAGATGGGATACTGGGATGGAATTGTTCCCTGGGAGGGTGGGGAGGCCTTGTAATTCCATACAGCTCGGAGCCTTCTGGCTGAGCACAGGACTTTATAGCTCAGGAGCATCACACAGCACCTGGCACTGGCTGTTAAAATTCTGGCTGCAGAACAGGGGCCAGAGGTCGCTGTCTGGATGGCATCAGCTCCGCAGAGCATCCCCAGGCACCTGTGCAGCTCTTGGGTCTCCTGCATCCCAGAGAGACCCCCAGGGGTGGGGAGCCCACAGCCTCTCTGGGCAACATGTGCCAGGTCCTCACCACCCTCACAGGGAGAAATTTATTCCTTATATCCCACCTAACCCTGCTCTCTTTCAGTTTGAAGCCATTCCCCCTTGTCCTGTCACTCCATCCCTCGTGAAAATCCCTTTCCAGCCTTCTTGGAGCCCCTTTGGGTACTGGAAGGACTTTATAGACTTTAACTGGTTGGCAGTGCAAAGGATTATGGAATTTATTGGAATGCTTGGCATTCCCTGGCAGAACAGTGATGGTGGGGATCCTTTCCGTGCTACACAATAGGTGCCATCCTTGAGGTTTTATGGTGCATACGCTCCTTTTCCATATGGAAATAATGGAATGGGATTATTTTCCCTGGCATTTCTCAGTCTCTCTGCTGAGTCAGTCAGGAGAGGTGGCGTTGGATGATGCGAGGCAGGGAATTTGTAATTCCTTTAGTTCAATAAAATGGTCAAATATGTGGAGCAGGAAACCTTGTGACAACACTGCTTTTCTGGGAGTGCAGCAGCTCCTGTATATTTGCTTCCCGAGTTTTTTGGCTGATTTTTTAAAGATACACAGAAGTGTAGACAGGACAAGATCCTTCCTTAAGAAAGCAGGGACACAGGAAACCAGAGCTGCTGCAGTGGGGTAGGAACAACGTTAAGAGTGGCCCAGTCCTATAGAAATTATTTCAACTCTTTTCTTTTACTCACACTGCTCTTTTTTGACTCCTCTTGAATTAAAGTGATTTTAAATGGAGTAAGGATAGGTAGTTATTTTTAATTTCCTTTTCATTTTTTTTGTCCTTGTCAACCTTTTTCTCATTTTTGCACTTTATATTCATTATTGTGTTACCTGGTGGTTGAACGGCTGCAAAGACCGTGGTGAATATTATGTGTTTATATTTGATGGGTGGGATTTTCAAGGGATACAGAGCCTCGTAGAACCATGGAATCACACAAGGGTTTGGGCTGGGAGGTATCTTACAGCTCATCCATTCCACCCCCTGCCACAAGCAGGGACACCTCCCACTATCCCAGGGTGCACCAAGCCCCGTCCAACCTGGCCTTGGACACTGCCAGGGATCCAGGGGCAGCCACAGCTTCTCTGGGCACCCTGTGCTAGGGCCTCCCCACCCTCACAGGGAACAATTCTTTCCCAATATCCCATCTAAACCAGTAATTTTTCAGTGTGAAGCCATTCCCTGTGTCCTGTCCCTCCATCCCTTGGAAATTGTCTCTCTCCAGGTTTCCTGTGGCGCCTTCAGGCCCTGCAAGGCCACACTGAGGTCACCCCAAAGCTTCTCCTCTCCAGGCTGAACAATCCCAGCTCTCCTAGCCTTTCCTCCCAGCAGAGCTGCTCCATCCCTCTGCTCATCCTGGTGTCCCTCCTTGACCTCTCTCTGCTGAAATCGGTGGGCTCTGAACTGTGACAAAACCAGAATTAGGGGACTGTAGATGATTTCTGAAGATGTTTCAGTAGGTCTGACTTTCTGCTGTCAACTGCACTCATTACAGAGAATTTGTAGCTGTTAAAATCAGTGAACAAGATTAAGATCTCTCAGGGAAGGAACATTTTCCATAGGAATAGGAACACATGGGTGAACAAAAGGCTTGAAGGAGATGCTGGAGCTTTGCTTCAGCTGGGGAAGGATGGCCTTGGAGTTGGAATCTCACAGTGGAGCTGCCTAGTGGGGGTTTAAGGGCGTTATTTTGCCTTTACCCTTCCTAGAAGGAGGTTTTCTGGCAAAGCTGGGCTGTGGGAGCATCAATCCCTGTCCCTCCAGGATTGGCAGATGAGGTTTTCCTTCAGGGATGTGCTGTCTCTGTGACCTGATTCCTTCACCCAGCTGTCCACAGGAGCCGGGAGAGAGGGTTTTCCCTTCCTCAGGCTCCTGAGGGGCCTGGGAGAAGGGAGAGGGAAGCTTTCACCCCACATGGAGTAGTCAAACACTCCTGTTTGACAAAGATGATCTTGGCAGTGCAGGACCTTTTTGAAGCGTCAGTTTTTGAGGAGATTCCTCATTTACAGGTTCCCCCAAGCACCATGTGTCTAAGGGAAAGGCTGGATGAAGCTGTGCAGCACTTCCAGTGAAAAACCCGATTTTCTTCTTGAAATATAACTGGAAGGAGTGAAAATCCATCTGCACTGCAGCTCCTCCCAGCTTTGCCTGCCCTGGATTATCAGGTGTAACATTCCCTGCTTGCAAGGCCACATGAAAACACCAAAGGCTTTTCCTTCGTCCTTTGTCATCTGTGGTGAGCAGTGGAAAAAGGGCTTTACTTGTGCTCTGCAACTCCATTTGTGCTCTTGCTCTTTGCTGCAATTGGGAATTGTAGTGAGGAAATGCATTTTGTCTCAGTGTTAGTGATAAACTTTGGTCAGGCTGATCCTGTGTCGTTCCTGTGTGAGGGTGGGCAAAGTGTGAGGGAGAGCAAAGCCTGGGAGAGGATTCTCTTCTTCCAGTGCCTAAAGGGGCTCCAGGAGAGCTGGAGAGGGACTGGGACAAGGGATGGAGGGACAGGACACAGGGAATGGCTTCACACTGCCAGAGGGCAGGGGTGGATGGGATATTGGGGAGGTATTGTTCCCTGTGAGGGTGGGGAGGCCCTGGAATGGAATTCCCAGAGAAGCTGTGGCTGCCCCTGGATCCCTGGAAGTGTCCAAGGCCAGGTTGGACGGGGCTTGGAGCCCCCTGGGACAGTGGGAGGTGTCCCTGTCCATGGCAGGGGGTGGGAATGCGATGAGCTTTAAGACCCCTTCCATCCCAAACCTTCTGTGATTCCGTGAGAGGCCATCTCGACTCTGCATGGGAATCATCAGAGCAGGAATTGTCTGTCATATAAGGACAAGATGTGCTCCTAAATAACTTAAACACATCCTACAGAGACAGACAGATGGAAACATCTCCCTTGCCTTCTTTAATCATGGAACAGATAAGGAACAACACATAAAAATGGGAGGAGACACGAGAAATAATTTAACCAGTTATAAACAAAGCATTGATACATTTTCTTCTTTTTTTTTTTTTTTTTAAGTGCCTGACCCTTATTCCTTTATTCCTCCTCTGAGTCTGTAGCTTGAGTCCATTAAGCACCACACGCACCAGGCCACCTTCCTGGGGCTGACCCACCCAGAAAAGCCAGGCTGTGTCACAACCCTCAGCACGTAGAGCTGCAGCAAAAAAAAAAAAAAAATTATGCGACGGTGTTGATTTAATTATTAAAGATTCTGTTTGTCTGCCTCTCCTCCCTGCACCCTCCACGGGCTGTTCCTCATTACCTGCCCCACGTATCTTCGCAATCTCACCACAAACAGTTTTGGGTTGACCACACCACTTCCCTCTTGAAAGTGAATACTGTTTGACTCACTCGGCGCTGCTAAGGCCAAGCCAAAGAAAACAAGGCGAAGAATAACCTGCTTGTGTTGCAGTTTGGAAACTTCTCAGAGGCCCTGCTTTCAAAATGCTCTACAGTAGCTCACTATATCTCCCCGCAGCTGCGGAGAAAATGAGGGAAGCAGAAAAAAAAAAAAAAAAATTGGTTCCAGAACCTAAAATAAAGCCCAGGCAGAACCACGTGGAATTTATGAGCTCCCAGTTCACTGGGAGCACAATGGAGCATTGGGCCAGAGGAGGGAGTGCTTAGGAACCTACGGATTAAAAGATCCAAACTCATTTCTTTGGAAAAACAGGTGTTTTCAACTATTGTGTGGGAACACCAGCCACTGGGTTTGATAAAAGCAGAGGTCTTTAGTTGAAGGGAACGATGCAGCCCCAGCTAGACACTTTTTTTGGACAGGAGCAAAGCTACAAAGTCATCAAAGTCTGAGCGAGCAGTGTCCAATTTATTTTTGTGTTGCCAAATTCCCCCGGTTTACATCAACACTGAGCCACAGGAGCTGAGCTCTGAGTTGCAGGTCCCTTGCTCAGCCCTGTCTGAGCTGAGTGATGGAGACCTTTCACTGTCTGGAGATGTTCATGATGAAATGTTTCTGTCTGAGCAATTCCTCTGAGCTCCAGCAGCGTGGTGTTTGTACAACTCACTTTCCTATTTGGAGTCACTGCAAAAGTGACCAATGCCCTCATCCCTCGCTTTTCCCCCCCAGGCTGAGGGAGGGGGTCCAGTTTCACCCCACCTAAGCTTAGAAATTTGATTAAGATGCCTGAATTAGGTCGCCTGAAGCAGAAACAGAACCTTCTCCCAAGGGCTGCTCCAGCGGTGGTCCAGTTCTTGCTGCCTGAGCCTCGTACCTCGAGTCCTGGGCACATTTTTGGGTATCTCCAAGTAAGATCTAAAGCTCTTAGAGAGTGTCCAAGGGAGGCTGCAAAGGTGCTGAAGGGCCCGGAGGGGCCACACGAGGAGCGGCTGAGGGCACTTGGGTTGTTCAGCTGGAGCAGAGGAGGGTCAGGCTGGAGAGCAGGAAAAGGTTCTTCCCCCAGAGGTGCTGGGCACTGACCAGGCTCCCCAGGGAATGGGCACGGCCCCAAGGCTGCCAGAGCTCCAGGAGCCTTTGGACAACGCTCCCAGGGATGCACAGGCCGGGGATGAGGGGGGGTCTGTGCAGGGCCAGGAATTAAACTTGGATGATCCTTGTGGGTGCCTTCCCACTCAGGACATTCTGTGATTCCATGACTGTGTTTCTGCAGCTTTTCCTTGGACAGAGGAGTCTCTTTGTGCCTGTATTTTTTTTCCGGTTGCTCCCTGAGCTGGTGCTTGGCTGGTTGGGCCTCACTCTGCACCTACTCTTTCATACAAATCTTCAACTCTGATGTCCCAGCCCACGGCTGGAGGGGACTCCTGGGGCTGTTTGTACGTGTGGGAAGATGCAAACCATAGAGAAACAAAAGAGGCTTTTGGCAACGCAATGCTTGGCTTGGGAGTCATTCAAACCTTGTCAAGGGCTCGGGATTTTAAAAGTTGAGGTGGGGGAAAGGGAAAAGAAAGCAAAGGCTGTAATTTTGCAAGCTAATTTAACTTTCATGATCAACTTCTTCCCTCCAAACTCCTGACGCTCGGTTCCATGACTTTTGCTTTGCTGCCATGACCTAATTCCTGGGGTGAACCCCGGGAATGATTGCACTTCCACAACAGAAATAGAGGGAGATCTGCAGATCTGCAGATCCAGCAGAAGTTTTGGTGGATCTACACAAAATAATTGTGGTCGAAGTGGAAAGACATTTGTGCTTTGCTATTTGTTTGTACCTCACATTTCTCACCAGCAGAGCTGGGGGGAGAGAAACCACATTTCCTGCCTCAAAAATTTGTCAGGATTGCTTTTTCTGGCTGTGGGATCTCAGGGTAGATGTGAGGCTTTTCCATGTTCATCAGGAGGCAGGGAAAGAGCTGGAGAGACCCAGCCTGGAGGACCCTGTGGTCTCACAGTCAGCAGCCTCCACTTGTCCTTTTTCCTGGGGACATTCCCCACTGGAGCTCTCCCCACACAACTGGGCAGTGCACCAGTGATGAAAAGGGCTCTCAGTCTGCAATTAGGGCAGAAAATTGGAAATTGGCTGCCCAGGGAGCGTGTGGAGTCTCCCTCTCTGGAGATATTCCAAACCCACCTGGACACATTCCTCTGTCACCTGCTCCCGGGCAGGGGGTTGGACTGGGTGATCTCCAGAGGTCCCTTCCAACCCTAAAAATTCTGTGATTCCGTGAACTGAAGTTCATTTTCTGGCATATTTCAGGCAAGAGGGTCTGGATCTGGACTCTCCCACCTGCTCTGGTTTGTTCTAGGGCAGGATTCCCTCTTTTTACATATTTTGCTCTACCCATATCTGTGTGTTTTTCTAAGAAAAAAAAAGCACTGATTTAAAAAAGAGCCAAGCAAAAACTACTGTGAAAACACGAAGGGAAAACATTCCAGAGGTGCAAGAAGCTACCTGGGGTTTCCCTCAGGCAAAACAGGGAGTCACTGGAGAGCAGGAATCTGCTGTGTAAATCCTGGTTCACCTCGTTGGTGTCACCGTACACAGAAAAATTGGATCACTTGGTGGAAAAACCAAATGCTCAGCAAAGGACGGCACCTTAAACATCTATTTTGTCTGTAGTTACTCCGAGTGAGGAGCAGATTTTTCCAGCCAGGGTGAGCTTTGCCAGGGAAGTTTGATAGGAGAATTCATCTGGAAGGGCTGCCCAATGTCCCAGAGCTTCGGAAGGGTGGCTGGATCAGCCTGGATGTGGAATCATGACATACCCAGCCTCATTCCCACACTTTTCCCAGCACCCTGTGCCTGCATCCAGGTCGGCTCTGATGACCAACACTGATTCTGCTGCTAATTACAGGCATGGCATGAAAATATTGAGCATAATATCCTGTCTGCCACGATGTTCCTTCTGTCTGGAACTGAGGCTTGTGCTCTCCAGGACTTCAGAAAAACAGCGAAAAAAAAAAAAAAAGAGGAAAATATGTAATTGCTGATGAATCTCCTTGAAACTCTGACTGCCTTGTTTGTCCTCACCACAGCCATAATATTTGTCACTGAGGAAATAGAAAATATCCTACAGGGTGCCTAATTCCTTTTTTAGGGACTTTTGACATTATATCTTAAACCCCGTACAAGAGGTTGGTGAGCTCTGGCACTGAGCTGATCCTGCTAATGTGCAGATGGGAAATCAGGGAAAAAGAGTGTGCAAAGTGTTTTATATCTGGGATATCTGGCACACGGAAAAAAAATGCTGCTTTATGCACTTAATGCACAATTTCTGATGTTAGCAAAATAAATATGCTTTTTTTTTGTAAGCAGTACAGTTGATTTTGAAGCATTTTCCTGCTTGGGAGTAATATAGAAGCATTATACTTTAATTAATATAATCACAGAATGGTTTTGGTTGGAAGGGACCTTAAAGCTCATCCCATTCCACCCCCTGCCATGGGCAGGGACACCTCCCACTATCCCACGTTGCTCCAAACCCTATCCAACCTGGCTTTGAACACTTCCAGGCATGGGACATTCATTTTTTTTACAAGAATATATTCTTTTTTTGCACTAAGCATGGTGTGTTCACTTCCTAGAATGATGTGAAAGAGTATATTTTCTTCTCATCCTTCTCTATGTACAAAATAATCACATTAATTTTAGCTCCAAGGCACAAAACAATGTTTAGCACTTTATTAACTGGACGTAATGAAAGAGGGGTGATTTTCTACCCCACTAGAGCTGGAACCAAACCAAAACTGGATACAAACAGCCCTGAAAAGAGGAGATGCTTGGATCAAAGTCCAAAGTGCTTCCAAAGCAGACAAATTTCTTTAAACTCACTCCCTGCTTTGGCAAAGTCTGGCCAGACACTGCATTTTCCTGTGAATAATCCACTTTTTGGGTGTGAAATAATTCCATTTCCACATGGGAAAAGGAGGGGGTAGAGGAGAGAGGGGGAGGTGTTCAGGGAGAAAGGGCTTTGCTTAATTAAACTCCCCTGCTGTGGCTTAACCCCAGGCAGCAACTAAACCACACAGCCCCTCACTGACCCCCCACCCTCCCTGGTGGGACGGGGAGGAGGGTTGGGAAAGGCAAGGAAAACCCGTGGGTTGAGATGAGAACAGTTTAACAACTGAAATTTAGAAATAAAGAAAGAAAAGGGAGACAACAAAAGGAGAGAAATGAAACCCAGGAGAAACGAGCAGTGCGCGACATGATTGTTCACCACGCGCCGATCGGCGCCCGTCCGCACGCAGCTGGAGCCTGGATGTTCCCTTCATTACCTTCGTGCAAGTACAACCTGGTGATTTGGGGCAGAAAAATGTGGATACGACACAGGGAAACCTGGGGCGTTTCTGCTCAGGAGCCTCTGGCTGGGATGCTCAGCAGCCCTGAGCCACCCAGTGCCTGTCGGAGCCTTGGTTCCCCAAGGCCAAACCTTTTGTGGGTGTTTGTACCTCCCAAAGCACCAGATCCGCGTAGATTCATGGAATTACGGAATATCCTGAGCTGGAAGGACCCACAGGGATCATCCAGTCCAGCTCCTGTCCCTGCACAGACCCCCCACCAACCCCAGCCTGTGCATCCCTGGGAGCGTTGTCCAAAGGCTCCTGGAGCTCTGGCAGCTTTGGGAATGTCACCGTTCCCTGGGGAGCCTGGTCAGTGCCCAGCACTCTCTGGGGGAAGAGCCTTTTCCCAATATCCCAGCTAACCCTGCCCTGGCACAGCTCCAGCCTTTCCCTCAGGTCTCAGCAGCCTGATTTGTGAGTAGATGAGAGCAAGTGACAGAACTGAGTGCATTAATTAAAAGAAAAAAAACTTGATTAAAAGAGGAAAAAAACCCCATAAAACCATGGAATGGTTTGGCTTGGAAGACACCTTAAAGATCATCTTGTTCCACCCCTCTGCCACAGACAGGGATGTCCATGAATCCATTCCAGCAGTGTTTGCTTGTAAAAGGGTCCTGGCTTCCCACAAAAATTCCAGCTGGCAGAAGGAGAGGAGCGATGCCTTGCCTTGCCCTCTGCTTTACCCAATTTCCCCCCTCTGAACTTGAAAAGCATCTAATGACACTTCCAAAACCCAGGCTGAAAGGATGCTGAAGGAAACCTGTTTCTTTTCCTGCACTTGGAATGTTGCTGTCATCCTTGTGGGGCCGGTCATGTGAATCCCAGAGCGAGCTGCCATTCCCAGCCCCCATTCCCCACAAAACCAGCGGCTGCCAAGGCACTTTGCTCCTGTCATTTCCACATCCAGAGTCCCAGCGTCTGGCTGCAGGCCAAGCTGAGCGTTCCACAGTCTCTGAAAGTCCATAAAACTGCATTTCCCTCCCATTAGGAGGGGAAGCACTTTCATGTTGCCTCGCTGTAAAAGTGTCGGAAGAGCCAATGCTTTCCCTGCCCTCCTTGTGTAATATTCCATGTGAAAAAAGCCGCCTGACCTCACTCAGGCAGTATTTGGAAGGGATAAGGTTAAAAAAAAAAAAAAAAATTTCCCCAAAGCCCCCAAATCCTGCAGTTTGGCCAAGCTGGCTGCATGTCCTGTTTATTCCAGCGTCTCAAACACTGACCCTGTGAGCCAAGGGGGCAAAAAATGTTGATTTTTCTTCTCTCTGCTAATTGATCTTCATCAAAAAATCTGTGAGGACCCAGGGAGGGTGAGAGGGCAGTGGTACCACCTCTGTGCCAAGGCCTCCTTTGTTGAGCAGCTGGAAGTCTGAGTGATTTCCACAAAGATTTGTGGCACATCCTCATGGCCAAACTGCTCAGCAGAGCCAAACCAGCTTCCAAGCACCTTCCTGCTGCTCTTTTTCATCCTGGAAAAGGGAAGCTTGGGCTTGTGGTCACCACACCAGGCCGGGAGGCGAATGTTTGCCACAGGGTCACTGCCTGGCTGTGGGCAAGTCACCTCATTTCTCTGTCATGGCATTTTCCACCTCTGAAAAGGGGTTAATAACAGTCCTGGGCTTTCCAGGGGTGAGCTGAGGATAACTTGCCTGCTCTGTGAGCAAGGTGTTTAGAGGGTAACTTCAGAGTAGAGCTCATAAACACAGAACTACAAGTCACCCTCACAAAGCCCTGCCTGTGCTTTGAGAGTGGCTTGGGAGAACTATGTCTATTTGTTACGTTTTTCTGACGCAGTTCTTCACTTTTCTGCTGCCAGACAGGTTCTGTGCAGTCACAGTAGCAAAAAAGGTTAAATAGCTCTTCTGGCTGGGGACAGGGAGGGTGAAGAGCCATTTTTGGGGTTACATCTTGCCTGGCGTTGATTCCAAGTATTTCCCACCCAAAATTACAATTTATGCACAAAAACAACAGCAGAGTTCCCCTGAGGAAGAACCTGTTGGCGTTGGTCTTTCTTCCCTGCATTGTCACAAGTGGAATTTCCACAAAGCCAAGGGATGAGACGGATCTTGGCTGTGCCCCTGCGCTCCTGGTACCCTCAGGCTCCGGAAGAGACTCCATGCAGGAGGGTGAAGGCTGAAACAGCCCCTTCAATGCCCAAAATTCAACTGGGGCAGCACAGGGGTAAGGGGGGGGGGGTCCAGCAGTTTCACTTGGTGGGTGCGGGAAGGTATCTTGGACATCAGGAGGAATTTTGGACATCAGGAGGAATTTTGTCACAGAAAGGGTTGTTAAATATTAAAATAGGCTGCCCAGGGAGGTGTGGAGTCGCCATCCCTGGAGGTGCCCAGGGAAGGCCTGGACGTGGCACTCAGAGCTCTGGGCTGGGGACAAGGTGGGGATGGGGCACAGCTGGGACTCCGTGGGCGGGGAGGGCTTTTCCAGCCCCAGGGATCCTGGGAGACAGGCAGAGATACTCCCACCAGCTTGGAGGGTCCAGCCTGGGAGCACGGGCTGGCACTGCTGGGATTCAGGACAGGATCGGGGGAAGGGGAGGTAGCAGGGGGTCAACCCCGGCCTTCGCGCACTCACTTAAAATCAGGAGATGTCTGAGGAGAGTCTGAAATTAGAAATAAATGACATCTTGGGGATGGATTAGAACGGCTTTGGCTCTTGGCTCTGCGAGCCCTGGGTTGAGCCTGCTGGAGCTGAAAATAATCCACATGGATGAGGTATTTTACACATCTTGTGTGACTCCACATGTTGGCGTTCAAGCCCAGGGTCAGGAGCCCAAGGCTTGAGGAGCTTCCAGCTCTGCTCTGCTGACAAATGCAGCATTTGCTCCTGACCAACCAGAACATCAGATAAAAGTCCTTTTCATCTGTCTTTGCTTCTCCCCTCCCTTTTTTTTTCTTTCTTTCTTTTTTTTTTTTTTTTGAAGCCCTAATGGGTCTCTTTAATGATGAAACCACTACTATATAATATGTCTTTTTATATTTTAATTCCTCCCCCTCCCCTTGGGATAATTTACAGCACAGTGTGGAATCTGAGACAGTTCAAGCTGTGCCAAAGGGCCTGGCCAACAGGAAGAAATGCCGAGCCACTGAGATTTGGAACCATAAGACGAGTTATAAAATTTAATTTTAGAAATGCAGCTACTGGGAACTGCTTTTAAATGCACATTTTCCTTTTAGTGCATAAAATGGTCCAGTGTCTTGATTGAGCTGTCAGGGTGGCTTGAAAGAGTGCTCTGTAGGGGAAGGGGCCTACAGGGCTCTGCAGAGAACTTTTGCTGCTTATTCACTGATTGGAAGCTGGATTTTTAGGAATGTTTATGGGTTAAGTGTTACGGGGGTGCGTGGAATACGGCACGGTGGATTAAAAAAAAAAAGGATAATGCCACCTTTTTATATAATTCCAGAATGGTTTGGGTTGGAAGGGATTTAAAGCTCATCCCGTCCCACCCCCTGCCATGGGCAGGGACACCTCCCACTATCCCAGGGTGCTCCAAGCCACGTCCAACCTGGCCTTGGACACTTCCAGGGATCCAGGGGCAGCCACGGCTTCTCTGGGCACCCTGTGTCAGGGCCTCACCTCCCTCCCAGGGAACAATCCCTTCCCTATATCCCATCTATCCCTGCCCTCCTGCACCTTAAGGCCATTCCACAATGTCTTGTCACAAGTTCCCTTGCTTCTTCCAGGGAACAAGTAGAAAAAAAAGACATTTGACCTCTGGGCTGGAGATTTGACATGAATTCCTGGCAGGGTGAAAGTGTCCCATGGAAAGAAGGGGAAGAGATAAGGCACGAAGATTCATGAGGCAAATTTCCCAAAGCAAATCCAATATGCAGAAATCATGGAATGTCCTGAATTGGAAGGGACTCACAAGGATCATCCAGTCCAACCCCTGGCCCTGCCCAGACACCCCGATGATCCCAGTCTGTGCCTGGGAGCGTTGTCCAAAGGCTCCTGGAGCTCTGGCAGCCTTGGGGCCGTGACCTTTGGAAAGGCTGGGAGAATTTGGATTGTTCAGCCTGGAGAAGAGAAGCTTCAGGCTGATCTCATTGTGGCCTTCCAGGACCCAAAGGAGCTGACAGGAAACATGGAGAGAGACTGTTTCCAAGGGATGGAGGGACAGGACAAGGGCGAAGGGCTTCAAACTGCCAGAGGGCAGGGTTAGATAGGATATTGGGAAGGAATTCCTGGCTGTGAGGGTGGTGAGGGGCTGGGATGGAATTCCCAGAGAAGCTGTGGCTGCCCCTGGATCCTTGGAAGTGTCCAAGGCCGGGTTGGACGGGGCTTGGAGCACCCTGGGATAGTGGGAGGTGTCCCTGCCATGGCAGGGGTGGCACTGGGTGGGCTTTAACGTCCCTCCCAACACAAACCATTTGATGATTCTGCAATTTTATAATTTCTCCTTCCTTTTGGAGAGAGAACCTTTGTAAGGACAGCTTTTGTGCCAGGGCCTGTCTGCTCTGGGCCTTTCTGCTGAAGGGTTTTTTTCTGTGGCCTTTCAGAAGAAAAAGCCCTTTTGGGGGACGTGGGAAAATGACAGAGGGAAGTCTTGATTCCACCTGGGAATGTGGCTGAACCACCTCATTTCCAGCATTTCACCCAACAGGAACCTGCTGGGGGAGGTTTTCATTTCTACCCCAAAGCCAGCAGCTTTCCAGGAGAAGGATATCCCATAAGGCTGGAAACCAATGGACACAGAAAGGATTTGCACAGTTCTGCCTGCAGATCAGCTCTTAAGAGAGTGGGAAAAGGATTGGAAATTCGTGCTTTTCCTGGAGAGCCATCCCTGTGTGCTGTGCTTGTGGTTACTGGTGACACACAGAGGATCCCAGAGCAGAGAGCAGCCACAGCAAAAGGTGAAATGTGTCACCTCAGTCCTTCCAGCTGAATCTGGATGTGCCCCGATGCTGCTCTGGCTCTCCAGGACCTTCCCTGTCCCCTCCCAGCCCTGGAGTTTCTTGGGGGTTGTCCTCCAAAGGCTGCTCTGGGAAGTGCTGGACCCTCTAAGTCCCACGTGGCCGTGACCAAGTCCTCTGTGCACTGACTGATGCTCCAAATTCAGCATTTCCTCCCTTAGAGCTGGAAGTCTGGTGGGACCTCATGTTCCTGAAGCTCCCAATGCCACCAGGAGAAACTTCATCATTCCATTTTCAGTTCTGCCAGCTTCTGCTGTTTATTTCCCATTCCTGTCCATAAAACCATTGCAGAGGGATGCAAAAATGGGATTTGCTTGGGTTTGTTACTTTAGAGCCCTGTAGCACTTTGATTATGGTGCTTGATGACGATCAGGGATTGAATTTTTGAGGAGTTATCCCAGTGCAGGTTTAGCACGGGGGCCACTCGACATTTCCTCCTTCTAGAAACGCTTTTTCTCTCCCCGGGAAGGGTAGGAAGGCCCTGAAATCTTCAGTGGCTCTGCTTCTTCAGATGAGGTGACATCTGGGGTTACAATGCATGACTTGCTGCTCATTCCTGCAGAGAGGGGGCTTCGGTTTTATTTCCAGCACAGGTTAGGGACCTCACCAGCGGATCAGGGGTTGCGAAAACAAGGGAAACGGAATGAGCAATAAAATAAACCAAGAGACCTCATGTACCAGTGAGCTTTTCTGATCTTTTTCCCCCCCCTCCCACACTAGGACATCGTCAGAAAATAGATGAGCAGACAAAGCCTGGGAGCTTGTCCTTTTCTGAGCGCCTGAGCGAGCTGGAGCAGTTGCGTCGCACGGCCATGAGGGTCAGCCCACACCACCCAGCCCCCACACCCAACCCACGGGCCTCCTTGAACCACTCCACTGCTTTTAACCCTCAGCCTCAGAGTCAGATTCAGGGTAAGTACCCGAAATCCTCCCCGCTGCTCGCCCGCCTCCACCCCTGTGGCCTACGGGGGCTCACGGGCACTGCTGTCCTTCCATCTGGGGCTCTCCTTTAATGAGTGAGAGCCTTTAATGAGTGAAAAGAGGGGCTTCCAAACACATGGTTGTATTTTGGGAAGCCTGGCAGGTTTTAAGGGGTCCGCTCTGTCTGTATTCCCAGCATCAGTCCAGCTCATGGGTTTTGTTGTCCTCACCTGTGCCAGAGCCATAACACCTTGAGAGCTGTTGTCTTCTTGTAAAGCCAGGCCTTTTTCCATGTGTAGGTGTATTTCCTGATGGATATTTGTCAATTAGTGTGCTGGAGTGAGAGGGAATTATTGGCAACGCCTTGCTTTGACCTTTCCCACGAGGACAGCAGCAGAGAGAGCTTTGGAAAATGCCTCATCCCCCAAAAATTACCTCTGAGTGCTGAGACATTCCTAGGACAGGCTGGTATGGATGCATTTGTGTGGCTGGTGGTTTTCCAGTGGCTTTTATTCGAATGAAAACCCGCAAAACGGTGACTCAGGAGTCTGAATCAGGAGTCTGATTTCCTCCCAGGCTCGGGGGAAACCAAGGCATGGAACTTGGAATCTTATCTGGCATCCCCAGAGCTGAGCCTGTCCCTGCTAAAACCAGCTGTGTCCCTGGGATCAGCGGGAAGTCGGGCAGTGGGCCAGGTCACTCAGTTGTTCCTACCAAAATGCAGATTCATGGAGAGATGCACCCAAAAAAGAGTGTGTGGGGCAGTGTTGGTTTTAGCAGGTGCTGTTCCTGCTGAAGTTTTCCTCTGTTCTTCCAACTAGAGTGAAATTACCTCAGTCAAGATTCCCTGCTGGAGTTTTGGAGAGGAATAGTTGCTGTGAATAGGAATAAGTTCTTATTTTGGGACTTATTTTCAGGACCAGGGTGCTCTTTCTTGCATGCAGAAAAGGTTATTGCTCACCTAAGGCAACACTTGGTACTTTCCTTCCAGGGCTTGCAAGGTCTGTGGTTTAGTGAAATTATTGCAAATCTGCTGGGTTTGAGGTGGTTTTGAGAAGCACGGGAAATAAATCACCACAGAATCAGGGAATGGTTGAGGTTGGAAGGGACCTTAAAGATCATTTAGTTTCAACCCAAACCATGGGCAGGGACATCTTTCACTACCCCAGGTTGCTCCAAGCCCTGTCTAACCTGGCCTTGGACACTTCCAGGGATCCAGAGGCAGCCACAAACTTCTGTGGGCAAAAGCTGTGCCTTCCTCACAGGGAAGAATTTCTCCCCAGTATCCCATCTAACCCTACTGAAAACCCTACCGATTTTCACTATTAAAAACCAACACATTGTCATGTGCTTTACAAAGCAAAAAAAAAACCAAGCTGGAAGCACCACCCAGCTCCTTCCCCTGGCTGGAGCAAAGCCAGGTCAGCTCAGGTGAAGGATCCAACCCCTCACCTGCCCCTGAGCTCTTTCCCTGATTTGCAGAGCAAACCACGCTGGGTTTCTCCTGCTCACAGCTCTGTTCCTATAAAAGAAAACACACATTTTATTGTGGCTCCTCAGCAGCCAGAGGGGACGTGGGTGGAGGTATCAGTGGCAGACTCACATTCTTCAGCTTCTTGGGAACACTCTATGCTTAGCTGAGTATCAGGTTTATCCCTCTTCCCTGGCTCCCTGTGGAAGTCCCTCGCTGGCCCAATGGGCTTTTCACGCTGGGCCCTCCAGGAACAGCTGCAGTTTGCTCTGCTTTGCTGTTCCAGACAGGATTTTAATGTGTTTCACCTGCAGATGTAGCTCAGACACTGATGTTTCCTCGTGGATGCCCTCTCCTTCTCCTGGTTCCCCTCTGCCTCCAAAATGTGTGTTAGCAACTGAGCAGCTTGCTGAGGTTTGCAGTGGTTGTCAGGAAAATAAACCCCAAACTGAAGCCTCTCTCATTTGTCTGCTGCCATCACCTTTTAACTGCCAGGGCTCATCTTTCCAGTGGGGGAAAGGGGATAGGAGGGGAAGAAGCTCCTGCACCATCATTTTTAACTCGGTGTTCCAAGTGTGACTGGGTCAGGGTTGATCTCTAGGGAGTTGGGATATTTCCTTCCTTTTTATTATTGTTTTTGTTTATTAGATTTCAGAGCAGAGGCCTCCAAAACCAGTGAGGGAAGGGAGAAGGAGGGGAGAGCTGGGATTGTTCAGCCTGGAGAGGAGAAGCTTTGGGGTGACCTCAGTGTGGCCTTGCAGGGCCTGAAGGAGCCACAGAAAACTAGGAGCGAGTGTAGTTCCAAAGGGTGGGGGCACAGAACAAGGGGGAATGGCTTGCCACTGAAAAATTACTGGTTTAGATGGGATATTGGGAAAGAATCGTTCCCTGTGAGGGTGGGCAGGCCCTGGAATGGAATTCCCAGAGAAGCTGTGGCTGCCCCTGGATCCCTGGAAGTGTCCAAGGCCAGGTTGGACGGGGCTGGGAGCACCCTGGGATAGTGGGAGGTGTCCCTGCCCATGGCAGGGGTGGCACTGGATGGGCTTTTGGTCCCTTCCTTCCCAAAGCAGTCTGTGATTCCGTGATTCCATGAAAACCAAAACACTTCTGAACACCACATTTCTACACCTACCTGCCCATCTTTGCATCCTGACACAATTCTGGTGAAACTTTCTCACTGAAGAGAGCACAAAGTGCTTTTCATAAGACACAACCCCCCCCCCCGTGCATTGCTAAATTCCAAGTAGCAGCCTTAAACTTCGCTTTAACTCACACCAGTAGGAACCACAAGCTACTCCTCTCTTCACCCCAAC
The DNA here is from genome assembly GCA_013400975.1 of Atrichornis clamosus. Taxonomy (NCBI): domain Eukaryota; kingdom Metazoa; phylum Chordata; class Aves; order Passeriformes; family Menuridae; genus Atrichornis; species Atrichornis clamosus. The sequence goes on along the minus strand of WBMZ01013522.1, from coordinate 22,526 downwards.
CCACTTATCTTTTCTTAAAAAAACCAGAACTAACTCAAAATAGCCATCTCAGAGCAGTGCTTGGATTTAAAGGGGCAGGTTGCCATGCCACTAAACCACTGTTTATTTGTTGAGGTTTTCATCTATAAAAGGATTGAGGTTAATTTTAACTTCCCATTTCACCAAGTCTTGACTGTGAGCCTAAAGCCTCTTGTGTCATGGATACAAGTCCCAGCAAGTTGAGAGACCATAAATTGCTTTAATCGAGTTTTCTGCTTCTTTCATATCACAGGGAGGGAGACAAGTACACCTGTTCCTTTGGAAGTTTTAACCATGGCCAATTCCCAGACCAAAGGGGAGCAGGAGGGGAGGGAAAGCTCCCGCCACATGGTTTAAGTGGAGAGATTACTTTGTGCCAGAACTAAGTGTAAAATGTCAAAGGATTTGACCTCCACGCACAGATTAAGGAGATTCAGTGAAAGCTCCGACCTCAACTCAACCCTTCCTTTGTGCAGAGGAGAAAAATAAATTAGGCAGAGTCACGTGAGTGGTGCTGAGGTGTTGTTTAGACCCTTGATAAGCATTTAAGTTTCTATCTATATATAATCAATATAAATATACCTATTTATGTATTAAGGTTGAGTTTCTGGACTAGACTTTAAATCCACCATTCCCAATTTTCCAGTGGTTAATGTTAAGCAGAGTGGGTAAATCTGTAATTTAAGGGGTTTACATAAATATGAATATAAGGTTCCTTTACAGTAATTTTTTTTTTTTTAAGCGCCAACAGAAATATTTGAAATCAAACCACCAGGCCAAGAATATTCTTTTGGAGGCACTGATGTTGAGTTAATAAATTGCATAAATAAATGTCTAACCAGTGGGGTTAGGAATATCATCCAAAAACATGTGCAATTCAATAATGTCAAATTTTTTTTTTCTTTTTAAATGAGCCCAAAATATGCTCGTGGAATCATAGAACCATAGAAAGGTTTGGATTGGAAAGGAACCTTAAAAACCTTCCAGTCCGACCAGGGACACCTTCCTCTGGTCCAGGTTGCTCAGAGCTCCATCCAGCCTGGCTTTAAATGTTCCCAACTATTTTTCAACAGTTCGGATGTTTTCAGCTGGTGATTTATTAATTACCCATAGGTTTAAAAACTAAATAAAACAAAGCTATTTCTCCTGTCTAGGGAAAACAAATAATCACTGCAATCACTTCAAGCCACACGCTTCTGATTCTTTTTTAGGCTTTTAAAGCCTTAAAATACCTGAGTTTGCTTTTAAAAAAAAAAAAAAAATTTGTAACCTTATACGTTGAGTTTCAGCTGGGACCACACTTTTATGACCAAACCTAAAATCCCTGGAAACGAGAGGCTGTAATAAAATTGCTGACAGATCTTGGAGCAGCGGCTTTAACCCCGATAGCAAAGCAAGAGGGATCAGTTAAAGCTCTTTGAATGGGCAGGGAACACAGTGGCCGAGGGATTCTTTTGTTACAAGCCAGCCTTTTGTCTTCCTCCAGGTGCAGCACACTTTGTTTAAGAGACGTTTCAAGGTCCCAGCTATCGGAATTTTGCTCCACAAAAAAACAGCCCGTGTTTATCAGGGTTCCCAGGAACTGGTGGAACACAGGAGGGGAGTCAAGGGCAGCACTGAAACCCAGGGAATGACAGTGATTTTGTTCCTTCTCTGGCTGGATCATGCCCCGATTTTTAATATTTCCACTTTTAATTTAGCTTAATAGGCTGCAGGTTACCAGAGTCAGAAGGGTTTGCAGCTTTTCCGAGGGGATTTCAGGCGTTGTCACCCTGCCCCTGCGTTTTGCTGCTGCAAATTGCAGCTTTCAGGCAATTTTGGGAATCAGGATCGAAGTGCTCGCAGCTCCCTGCCCGGACAGATCCACAGCCTCCCGGGATCAGGGATTTGCCGGCTCCTCCCGTTGTGCCATGTGCTAAAAGCCGCGGATTTCCCGTCCCTTTGGACACGCCCGGTGTCTCCCTGTCTTTCACCCAGCACGTGGTGCTTTCACCCCCTTCCCACGGGACGAAGCACCGGACCTCTCCATCCCGGGAATGTCCCACTCCCTGGAATGTCGAGCGAGTGCTTGGCACTTTTCCTGTGGGCTCTGCTCCTGCCTCCACAGACTGGCAGCCGGGATGTCATTTCCAATCAGCACGGACAGGGCTGCCAGGCTCCCTGGATCCAGCACTTCTGGATGTGCCTGGATGTTCTCCCACCCCACCACACGCCAGGGGATGTCCATCCCACCAGTGATCAGGGAAGATCCCCTTTCACGGAGCTCCCCTCCATCTCCTGGAGCGGGAATGCGCACCAGGACGAGGGGGAGACATGATCTTCCTCCTTTCCACTCCAACCACCAAGCAGCTCCTATGGGGGGAAAAAGCAGGAGCTGAATCCACCCTGGTGGTGTGGATCCGGAGCTCGAGTGCCACAGCCACAGGAAGTTTGTGGAAATAGTGATGCTTTTCCCAAAATATTTTGCAAACCAAATGTGTGCAGCTGGCAGGGTTCCAAGTGGCTCTATCAAAAAAATAAATTTTATAGAGAGAAATAACTTTTTCCTGAGAGTTCAGGATGTTCCTTTGATCGGCAGTTCTTGCTCAGCAAGAACAAAATACATAAATGAAATAAAATAAAATAAATATGTATATTTATATATAAGTCCATGAGTAACCTCCACAGTTTTCACTTCTTAAGGAGGGCAGTGTCATTAGCTGCAGATCCATCTTGGTGTCTATTTGTGGTGCCATAAAGCAGTTTGCATCCAAACTGATGAGCACATGGACTGGATTAGCACACACAAAACATCTCCTCTGGCATTCTGTCCAGTGGAAATCCACTCTGAGGAAAAATCCCTCCTTTTTCACACCCCCTACCACAAACCTGTGTATAAACCTCCTGTTTTATAGAATCAGAGGATGGTTTAGGTCGGAAGGGACCTTAAAGATCATCTCTGTGGCTGCCCCTGGATCCCTGGAAGTGTCCAAGGCCAGGTTGGACGGGGCTTGGAGCAGCCTGGGATAGTGGGAGGTGTCCCTGCCATGGCAGGGGTGGCACTGGGTGGGCTTTAAGGTCCTTCCAACCCAAAGCATTCTAGGATTTCATCATCCTATAAGATGAGCATAGTAGAACTAAATAACTTGCAGTTATAATTATTATAGATCACAAATATTGCCCATTTTTTCTTGCTTCTGACCCTCCACATCATTTTTCACTCAGTCATTTCATCCTGTGTGGAAACAGGCTCCTTACAGCAGGAGCCATTTCTTCCTTTGGATTTGTAAAGTCTTTAATGCCATCTGGGTCCTCTCCAAAGACTAATTTTGACAGGGCTGGAATTCTGTGACTGCCACACGTTATCTCTGCCAAGCCTTTGCTTTCTCTGCTGCGACACACGAGAGGGGTGGTGATACCCAGCAGCAGCCCAGGAACCACAGCAGCCTTGGGAATTCCTTCTGGCTGGCATTAGAAACCCCCTCTCTTCCCTGGGAGGAGGTTTTCCTGGGAGGAACTGGAGGCAGACCAGCGCTTTTCCCAATTTGAGGCAACGGAGGTGGGATACACGGAGGAACCAAGGCCTTAATTTAAAGGAGGGGTGGGCAGATCAGGTGCACTCAATTTGCCAAAACAAAGGAAGAGGAGAAGGACAATGACAGTCAATCGGCCCAGCAGAGACGTTCAGCAGCAGGGAGGGAGCAGAACCATTTGTGTTGAAGGCCAGTGCTGGCTCAAGAACAAGTTGTTATCCTGTAAATTGACCGTCAATGAATTTAGGCTGGAAATTAGGAGATGGTTCCTAAGTATCAGAGCAGCCCTGGATGTCTTCCAGGAGCCTGTCAGAGACACAGAGATGTAATTTAAGACAGATCTCTGCTGTGTAAGTGCAGAACACAAGGTGTGGCTGGGCTGCAGGGCCCAGGAGATGCTCTCCAGGCCCATATTTTCTCCCATTCAAGCAATTCTCTGCACCACTGATTTCATCAAGGGACATTTAATTCTCCAGGACAGGCAGGAGAACGTTGGGAATCTCCCTCTGCTCTGGAGCCAGGCTGGGAGAGCTGGGAGTGTTCACCTGGAGAAGAGAAGGCTCCAGGGAGAGCTCAGAGCCCCTTCCAGTGCCTGAAGTGGCTCCAGCAGAGCTGGAGAGGGCAAGAGGGAATGGCTGTAAGCTGAAGGAGGGCAGGGATAGATGGGATATTGGGAAGGAATTGTTCCCTGGGAGGGTGGGAAGGCCCTGGCACAGGGTGCCCAGAGAAGCTGTGGCTGCCCCTGGATCCCTGGAAGTGTCCAAGGCCAGGTTGGATGGAGCTCTGAGCAATTAGATTTAGTGGGAGGTGTCCCTGCCATGGCAGGGGGTGGGATGGGATGAGCTTTAAGGTCCCTCCCAACCCAAACCATTCCATGATTCCATGAGTCTCAACTCTTTGCTCTCTTGTATCTCTGCCTGCAAATTCCCACTTTCCACGTGAACCACCAGGTCCTCAGCAGTTCCCTGGATAAATCCCACCTGTGGTGAAGGCTCAGTTGTCTTTCCAGCACCGGGATCTGTCCGGCTCCTCCAGGATTCATTCCCTTCAACCACAGATTTGTGCCTCCTTCATCTGTTCCTGCTCAGGGCAGAGCGAGATGAGGATCCAATTCCTCCACGCCTGCCCATGTTCCAGGCAGCATTCCCAGCTCCAGGGCCTCAGCCTTGCTCAAGAGCCTCCCTGGGCTCCTCACATCCATCTTGGGAAAAAAAAAAAGAGGCTTGAAATTGTTTAGCTTTTCCATCAACTTAAGGCACTAATGGAAAGAGTTATGTAATGGCGGTTAATCCACAAGATTTCCAAGTGTCGATATATTTAAAAGATACCAATCTTCATATTCCAAATGCCTGGCACTTCCTGAGATTAAAAAAGCAGTAGATAAAGCAACAAATATGTTGTCAGTCCCCAAGCAACATCTCCACTTACATAAATTTTTCTTCTGCTTTTTTCCCCCCGTTTTTTCCACCACGCGGAGCGTCCTTGAGGACGACTTTGAATAACAAAATCTTGGTTTTCAAGCAGAAATCAGGAAGTTGAGAGATCTGTATTTTGTTCTACAGTCATTTTGTGATCCTTTTGGCAAGTTATTGAGAGTTTGGTCTTTTTACAGAGCACTTAGGAACACTTAGCCAGCAGAAAGGTGTCTTGGGAGGACTTTCGATAGTGCCCAAGCACCTAAACCACGGAGAAATCAGTGACAGCTATGGAGATGCCTTTGGAAAACCCTCTCACTGAATCTTCAGGCAGCTCTAAAATTTGGCAGCTCATGCCCACGCACAGTTTTATTTTTCATTAATCAGTCCATGTCTTTTACCACAGGAGAACTGATGGATACTGAGGAACAGAGCGTGCAGGCAGGGACAAGTATTCCCAGTTCAGTTTTTGACTTGCACAGAGATTCTCTCTGGTTTGTTTTGTTTGATCACCTTCCACTCAGGGAGCCCAAGTCCCTTCTCTGTTGTGTCCTTGGGAAAGTGGAGCTGCTCTCTGACCCAGGGCAGGAATCCTGTGCCTGCCAGGATGCTGCCAGAGGATTTCCCAGGCTCACTTCTTGCTCCTTTAGCTCTCTCACCCCTCCCAGGTGGAGCCTCTGCCTCCTCTTCTCTCCTCCTCATTTCTTGGGCAGCATCTTCCAGGATGGCAGCTCCACCTCAGGGGACATTTCCATCTGCTGGGTCTTTTATTTTTCCATGGAAACACCTTCATGTGGCTCACTGCTTCTCTTTCCCAGGGCTAATCTCACCTAATAATCATCAGGGTGCTGGAAATGTCTAAAGCAAACATCTCTGCCTGCCCCAGAGGCAAATTTAAATTGGATATTGGGAAGAAATTCCTCCCTGTGAGGGTGGTGAGGCCCTGGCACAGGGTGCCCAGAGAAGCTGTGGCTGCCCCTGGATCCCTGGAAGTGTCCAAGGCCAGGCTGGATGGAGCTCTGAGCAACCAGATTTAGTGGAAGGTGTCCCTGCCCATGGCAGAGGTGAATGAAATGACCTTTATGGTCCCTTCCAACCCAAACCACCCTGTGATTCTGTCATTCTGAACTTTGGATGGCAGCACGTGGTCATGTGTTTGACAGCATTTCAGCATTTGAGGTTTTTCTTGAGTTTTGGGTTCCCCCCCCTGGCCCTCGAAGCATTTTCTTGGCCTTTGAATGTCCCAGTTGTGAGGGAGATTAAAAGCACTGATTGCAAAACTCCAGCAAATAAAATCCTGCTGAGTTCTTCACGGACAAACCCAGTTTCTTTCCACAGCGTTCTCCTCTTTAATCCCCTCTTGGCAGAACATGACATGTTTTGATACCAGAGCTCAAATTACCTTCCATGGTAAATAAAACAAACAAAAAAAAGAAATAAATAAGAGCTCCTTACCCTAAAAACAAACACCCACTGAAAACAGCTTATTATTCACCTGGTGCTGCCCAGGTGCCAGAGGATGCCACTGTGATTTTGTAATTGAAGGTGTTCTTTTCCCTCAAATCCTGAGCTGAGCATCTCCAAACTTGAGATGTTGAGGGGCTGGAGCAGCGTGGCCACAGCCAGAGGTGCTCTTTGCCAGCTAGAAAACAAAGAAGGAGGAAACGAGGACACCAGCACCTGAGTTTATTCCGATGTTTGGTTTTGAGGTGAAAACCCCACCTCAGTGTGCAGAGCCCGCATGGCCTGGGTTGGTGCAGACAGAGAGATTGGGATGGATTGGGATCAAGCCCTCTGGCTTTGCTGGAGATGCTTATGGCAGCCGAGGGACTTTGCATCCAGGAGATCTGGCACAGCCTCTGCTTTCTTTCCCAGTGGGATTGCTGGAGAAGAGGCTCAGGGGGGCCCTCATTGCTCCCCACAGCTCCTGACAGGAGGGGCAGTGAGGGGGGGTCGGGCTCGGCTGCCGTGTCCCGAGGGACAGGAGGAGAGGGAACGGCCTCAAATTGCACCAGGGGAACCTCACGTTGGACAGCATAAGGAATTTCCTCATGGAAAGGGTGGTCAGGCCCTTGGAGTGCACTGCCCAGGGAGGTGTGGAGTCGCCATCCCTGGAGGTGCCCAAGGAAGGCCTGGACGTGGCACTCAGAGCTCTGGGCTGGGGACAAGGTGGGGATCAGTCACATGGTCTTAGAGGTCTTTTCCAACCTTAATAATTCTGGGATTCTGGGATTTCTCCACGGGGTGGGGGCCCTCCTTTCAAAGCCTCCAGTGCAGCCATGCCTCCTCTGCCATGCCTTTAACACGATACTGCATCAAGCAGGACCATTCCCTAATGATCCCATGTGGTTAAAGGGATCACAGGGCTGGTTTTATGAGGCTGAGTACACAGAACACCCTTAGCAAACTTATTTATAAGTTTTCCCTGTGTATTCAGTATATTATGACCCAACAAATGGAGATTGTTCACAGGCAAAGAACAATGGGCTTGGATGTGCTCGGTGAAGCAATCAATGACTTGGGGAAGTGCACATTAGATAATCAAATAGGCTCCCTCTGACCATTTCCATTCCATTGATGCCACTCTCCTCATAAAAGCATGGAAAAACAAAAGCATATTAAATAGGGCCATTAAAAACATGTGGGTTTGCTCTCAGGTTGGGCTTGATTTCAGAGGTTTCTTTGGTTTCTCTGTGTTGGGCAAAATACTCAGTTCAAGATCACTGATTTTGAGAGCTTCCAGGACCTGGTGCTCCACTTCAGGCATTTTCAGGGAGCCTGGATATCTGCAAAAAAAGATGTTTGGAATGGCTTTGATGAGGTACCCAAAAATGGAATTGGATCACTTTAGAATAGAAACCATTGGAGTTGGCATCCTCTGTCATAGAATGGTCTGGGTTGGAGGGACCTTAAAGCCCACCCAGTGCCACCCCTGCCATGGCAGGAACACCTCCCACTATTCCAGGCTGCTCCAAGCCCCGTCCAACCTGGCCTTGGACACTTCCAGGGATCCAGGGGCAGCCACAGCTTCACTGGGCACCCTGTGCCAGGGCCTCCCCACCCTCCCAGGGAACAATTCCTTCCCAATATCCCATCTGTCCCTGCTCTCTGGCAGTTTGAAGCCATTCCCCCTTGTCCTGTCCCTCCATCCTTTGGAAATTGTCTGTCTCCATCTTTCTTGTCTGCTCCTTCAGGTCCTGGAAGGCCACAATTAGCTTCTTTTCTGCAGGCTGGAGAATTCCAATTTTTCTTAGTGTTTTGCATGCTTAAGTACAATTATCAGTGCTTTTTTATATGACTTATCCAGTTTAGGCTCCCTCAGCTTCTTGCAGATTAATTCCAGGTGATCAATACTAACAAATAAACAATGAAACCAAAATTCCTTTGCACAGATAAAAGTTCCTGTGAATTGCTGCATCCCTCGGCCTGTAGGAAAGACAACATTTCATGAAAGGCAACTCTTGATTTTATTAGCACAGTGATGATTTACAGCTGGCTGAGCAAGGGTAGCACTTGTGCTGCTTTGAGTTCTCATTGCATAAGGTGTACTTAATTTTCAAAATCCCAAGTCCAAACAATGCTCCTCATTCTGCAAGCAAGCATGTGAATAACTGCTCAAAAGAACAGTGCCTTTGATATCCCTGAGCCCTACATAAACATGAGCAATTTTCCATGCAAAACCATTTGCAAATTTGAAGTCGGTATTAATTAGTTCATGGGGGAAGGTATCCACCAGCAAACAAGTGCTGCTCTGCCACACACCATAAAAGTGAACACTTGTGTTAACTTGAAAAGGAGCACTGGGAAAGTGGCCTGGCAGGAAAGGCCCTGGGAGTGCTGGTGACGGGGGCTGGACACGAGCCCAGGGGTACCCAAGTGGGCACGAGGCCCCTGGGGCCCGGCCTGGATCAGGAATGGGGTGTAGGAGCAGGG
>WBMZ01013522.1:0-12461 GCA_013400975.1 Atrichornis clamosus | reverse complement strand
AGAAAGAAAGAAAGAAAGAAAGAAAGAAAGAAAGAAAGAAAGAAAGAGAAAGAAAAAGAAATAAAAGGAAAAGAAAAACAGCTGTAATAATCCTTGTGCTTGTTTGATCATGTTCAGAGCCTCCTAAACTCCCATGGCAGGGAACAGTTTTGTTTCAGGAGGGTGGTGCATACTGAGTGCACGTCCATGTGATTTCTGTATTTGTACATGAAACATTTCCCCAAGATGTAATTCCTTCCCTCCTGCACTTGGAATAAAGTGACTTTACAAGACGAGCTGCCTCCAACCAGCGAGCAAAGGAGGGCTGTTGGGGCAAGATAGGGCAAATGTAAATGTGCCTGAGCTGGCTGCTCCACCCAGCCTCTCATCTTTATATGAAAAAAAAAATGTTTCCAATAACTGAAAGAGGCCAGGTCTGATGTGCACAGACGGTCTGCAGGCATCTGCCCAAGGAGCTGACGGTTGGCTGGTACATCCTCATCTGATTTATGTTCTGTGTGTCTTAAGCCTTAAATTGTTGAGTCTCTGGCTGGCTGCAGTGGTATTACGGGATGGTTGGTGTGTGTTTTCAGCTCCCAGAGCTGGCTCTGATACCGGGGGTGTTGGCACCGAATCAATTCCAATCTCACACCTGTCTGAGACAATGAGGGCCTTGTTGCACACATCTCCACCAAAGGCTGTCACACCACTTCTTTTTCACAATGGAAGGAGCAAAAAAAAAAAAAAAAAAAAAAAAAAAAAAAAAAAGGAGGACTGAGGAAGCGCTGTCTCCTCACAAGACATGCCGGGATGTACCATGTCCCTCTTTTCTTTATGGGAAAATATATTTACAAACCTGAAGGGAGCCAACAGGAAAGATGGAGAGAGACTATTTGCAAGGCCTGGAGTGAAAGGGCGAGGGGGAATGGCTTCAATCTGAGAGTAAGTTTAGATTAAATATCAGGTATTTGCGTTGGTTGTTCATCTTTGCCCTTGTAGTCTCCCTTCATCCACTGTTCCTCCCCCAGTTCTGTGGCACAGATGTCTCAGAGGTGCATCCTGTGGAAACTGGAATGTTTAAGAATCTTTTCCTGCCCTTTCTGTTGTGTCATTCTTCCTGCTGAGAGTTGGTGGCAGAGGGAGGCAGGGGCTGCAGACCTGTCCTGGGCAGGTGTTTTTCCATTTGCTCTGTTAATGTCAGGAAGCTGGGGAAGGGGCTGGAGCTCCAGGAGCAGCTGAGGGAGCTGGGAAAGGGGCTCAGCCTGGAGCAAAGGAGGCTCAGGGGGGCCCTTCTGGCTCTGCACAAGTCCCTGACAGGAGGGGGCAGCCAGGGGGGGTCGGGCTCTGCTCCCAGGGAACAGGGACAGGAGGAGAGGGAACGGCCTCAGACTGTGCCAGGGGAGGGGCAGGTTGGACAGCAGGAGGAATTCCTGCCTGGAAAGGGTGGTCAGGAACTGCCCAGGGAGGTTTGGAGTCGCCATCCCTGGAGGTGCCCAAGGAAGGCCTGGACGTGGCGCTCAGAGCTCTGGGCTGGGGACAAGGGGGGGATGGGGCACGGCTGGGACTCGGTGGGCTGGGAGGGCTTTTCCAGCCTCAGGGATCCTGGGATTCTCTGACTCTGTAATTCTTATGGTAGCATCCACTCTTTGCCCCAAAACGTCTTCTTGAGCAGGAAAGTGGGAAGGGAAAAAGGAGAGCGTGAGGCAGCTCTACCCTGTTCACATCCAGTGAGTTTGGAAAGGGTCAGAATTAGACCAAAACACAGCCTTTTGGCCAACACAAACTGGCCTTGCTCTACTCACAAGGCCAGCTGAGGATCTGCACCTTGTTGGGGTGGTCTTCAGCGTGAAAATAAATGATTAACTCTGCAATGAGTGAACATAAAGACAGATGGCAAAGCTCCTTCTGTTGGTACTTGCACGCCTTTGTTTAAGAACCCAGGCAGAGGCCCTGAGGTGATGAAATGCAGACAGGAGCTCGATGTTATCTTGCACCTCCAAACCTCGCTCCCAGTCCGGTGGTGGCCACTCTCCAGAACTGCTGGGTTCAGACAAACGGGCTCGTGTGGAGCAGAAATGGCTCTTTCAGTCTTCACAAACAGCATTTTCGCCTCAGGGCCCAAATCCTTCAAACATTTGCCTGGGTAATTGTCTGGTTTTGCCTCTCATCATCAGCTTATCTGGAAGTTCAGACTGGCTAAATGAGGGTGTGAGGATGGGGGAAGAGCTGCTGGAGGACAGGGGAATAAACCCTTTCGTATTTAAGTCACTGGCAGGAGGTACCACTGTGAGTGCAGCTGAGAGATCATTTTGGGATCACGGTGGGGGAAAAATGAGTAATGCAGAATATTAATGTAAACAGATTAAAGAGCTGTGCAAATAGATGAAGGGGGTTTTTGTTTGTTTTGCTTCTCTGTCGGCCTCAAAATATCAACAACTGCAAAACAGCCACAGTAAATGTACCATTTCTGGATGAATTCAAACTAATTGTTTTCAAATGTGGCTGATTTTTTTAATTGTGAAAGTGCAGACGTAAAAAATATTTCAATTATGGCAATTTCTGGATTTTTTTTCCCCCTGACAAGTCATCAGTCTGTAATCTACAGTAACCATGTTTTTTTGCCATTGCACTGGATTTTCACATTCAATGCAAAAATGTTTGGTCTTTCTCTTATTTAAATAATATTTGCTTACATATCGAGATTATGTTTAGCTTTGAGATAGTTTCTTAAATGGGAAAAAGTTCCTTTTGCTCATAATGATGACTTGTGACTCTCTTTGCCACAGCTGCCCAAAACTGCTCAGCTCAGCACATTCAGGGGACTTGAGCCGTGTTCAGCTGAGTTTCTAAAAACTTCTTGATGTTTCAGAGGTTCAGAAGTGCTAACAATAATTTTGCAGGATATTTCTGAGCCGACAGGCTGGTCATGGGGTTGTATTTGAAAGGAGTTTAGAGCAAGCTGGATTTTCCAAGCCATCCAGAAATGTTTGGGATCTAAAGGTCAATTAGTAAGGTGTTTAATACAGAAAGTGAAACTGTTCTTTGTATAAAACACCCAACATTTCCCATCCCCAAAAAAGAAATCTTCCACAGCCTGGCAACACAACAGCACTTTGTTGGTTAATACTGGGAATTACTTTATTTCTTCCACACCAGGACATTTTGCAACATTTGACATGTGTTGACACTTCTTTTCTATACAGGATTACCATTTTCCTTCAACGCTGTTATTCCTTACTCCACCCTTTCTGGTCACACCTACCTGCACACAAACCAGACATGAGGAGCAGGATGTAGGTACACAAAATTTGGGGAAGCAGTGCAAGTTTCCAATCAGTCTGTTCCAAGCAGGGCAGGGATTGTCCCCCTGTGCTGGGCACTGAGAGGCCCCTCAGGGCTGTGTCCAGTTCTGGGCCTGCAGGAGAGGCCTGGAGGGGCTGGAGCGTGTCCAGGGAAGGGAACGGAGCTGGGAAGGGGCTGGGAAACTCCTGAGGGAGCTGGGGGGGCTCAGCCTGGAGCAACGGAGGCTCAGGGGGGCCCTTCTGGCTCTGCACAAGGCCCTGACAGGAGGGGGCAGCCAGGGGGGATTTGGGATCTGCTCCCAGGGAACAGGGACAGGAGGCGAGGGAACGGCCTCAGGCTGTGCCAGGGGAGGGGCAGGTTGGACAGCAGGAGGAATTCCTGCCTGGAAAGGGTGGTCAGGCCTTGGCAGGGGCTGCGCAGGGAGGTTTGGAGTGGCCATCCCTGGCGGTGCCCAAGGAAGGCCTGGACGTGGCACTCAGAGCTCTGGGCTGGGGACAAGGAGGGGATGGGGCACGGCTGGGACTCCATGGGCTGGGAGGGCTTTTCCAGCCGCAGGGATCCTGGGATTCTGGGATTCTGTCTGGTTATCCCAAGTTCCCCACAGGAAAAGCTCCAGGAGAAGGGGCAGGGATGTGTCCAGGACTTGGGACATCAATTGTTTCCCCCAGGGCTCCTCCCATCAGCACAGCTGTATCCCCCCTGTTTGGGGCAGCCCCTCCTCCAGCACCCTGATGCCGAGTCTGTGTCTGGGGCATTCCCGGCTGATCCCGGAGTATTCCCAGCCCTGCTCCTGCTTCTTCAGGGCTGTCATTTTTGGCATGTGCTTTGGAACAATGACTGAAGGGCTTCTATGTGGGTCGGTTTGCTTCTCCTTGTCACCTTCACTAGCACCAGAGAGAAGCACTTTGACCTTCAAAGCTCCTGCCCGGACCTTTTGCCCTTCAGATTTAGAACCAGCTTGCTCTGACCCCTGACAGCACCCAGGGAAGGGCTGGAGCTGTGCCAGGGCAGGGTCAGGCTGGAGAGCAGGAAAAGGTTCTTCCCCCAGAGGTGCTGGGCACTGACCAGGCTCCCCAGGGAATGGTGACATTCCCAAGGCTGTCAGAGCTCCAGGAGCCTTTGGACAACGCTCCCAGGGATGCACAGGCTGGGGTTGGTGGGGGGTCTGTGCAGGGACAGGTGTTGATGATCCTTGTGGATCTATTCCAGCTCAGGATATTCTGTGATTCCATGAAATCCAGCAGAAGGACATTTCAATGTGTCCCGCAGAGCAGATGTTCAAACGAAACTGAACTCAGTGCGTGCCTCGAGCCCTTCTCCCATAACTGTGGCAAAAGGTTGAACGTGGAGATGAATCTTTGCCTTCCTTTTAATCCCTCTTCCTCTGGCTGTGCTCCTCCAGCCTCTCTGACCCAGGGGGAGGTCAGGGAGATGTCCTGCTGACACCTTCCGTGGCCACAGGTCAGGTGGAATGGGATGCTGCATTCCTCAGCTGCACAGCGAGTGCCAAGGGATTTCGGAGAGGAAGCAAAGCATTTCTTAAATGGTATTTTAAATGTATTTCTGGCCTGAATGCCCCTGACAAGCCACTGAGTTGGGGCTTTCAGCACATACTTCTGGGCTTGACTCATTTTCCATCTCGGTTTTGCACATCTCCTCAAAACCAACCTGACAGTTTCGGGGAGCAGATCATTTAAACAGGGTTTTCAACAAGTCTGGTTTAGCTCAGTACCACAATGAGCAACAATTTCTCAGTCACCTCCTTTTAAAAAAATAATCCGAGCATCGTTCTAAGTCAAACTGTCTTTACAAATGGATGTTCACACGGAGAAGACCTTACTTCACCTTGTAAATCAAAGCTGCACTCTGGAGAGACGTTTCATACCACTGGGCTCAGTATCATTTCTCTCAAGGTGACCTCAGCTGTTAAAGTATGAAGGTTGCATTTGATATGTCACTTACTTCCTCTAAGTCAATAAAATGAACCAGTGTGTCTTTAGATCATCAGAGATCCGCTTATTACCAAAAGTTGTTTTTAATCCTGATCTGTGATGGAATTTAAAAGAATCCAAGCAGATTTCATTTGCCATCCTGAATAAGGGTTTGGGTGGGGAGGGGTGACACTCCACGGAGTGCTCAGTGCCCCTGGATGAATTCTCCTTTATTAGTTTATAGGCTTTCTTCTGAGCACTTGGGATGGGATCATGAAAGTGGAAATGGCTGTTATCTTCAAAGGCCTCTTTTATACTGACAAAACCCCACCTTACCCGCCCGTATTAATAATCTATGGCAATCCTAATTAGTTCACATCAAGGTCAGTGTTTTGTGGGGGATAAAATGACTGCAAGCTCCAGAGAGCAAGTTTTTACTTCCACTGCTTTCAGGTTGAAAAAGAGGAGGGAGCAGTGAAAGTGGAAGAGAAGAGATTGATGAGGACTTTCTGTTTATCTGTGGGCTAAAGGCTTTGAATCTGGAGTAATTAGTTCACATCCTCAGGAGGAACCTGTAAGAAACCTGAGGCCACATTGTGTTCACCCCTTTGTCACCCAGCGGACTGCAGAAAGTTCCTCATTCAACTCTGCTTTTTTTTTTTTTTTTTAAGGCACTGATTTTCCAATGGGAATAACGCATCCAAGGAGCTTTCAGCCTCATATTTGTCTTGAAATGTGGACGCAAAGCTAGGAAAGGTTTTGTTGTGGTATGAATTCGTGACTGCCCAGAGAAGCCGTGGCTGCCCCTGGATCCCTGGAAGTGTCCAAGGCCAGGCTGGAGGGGGCTTGGAGCACCCTGGGATAGTGGGAGGTGTCCCTGCCATGGCAGGGGTGGAATAAAATGGTCTTTAAAGTGTGGGGCTCAGCACCAGGGGTTCAGTAACTCCTCCCAGGAGCGGCAGGGTCAGGTCCAGCCCTAGAGAGGAGGGTGCAGGTAACGCTGCCCCTGTGTGCAGCTTTGGGCACCACAAAGTGAGAAGGATATAAAGCTCCTAGAAAGTGTCCAAAGGAGGGGCATGAGGGTGGGGAAGGGTCTGGAGGAGCCCTACAAGGAGCAGCTGAGGGCACTGGGAATGTCCAGCTGGAGCAGACTGAGGGCAGAGCTCCCGGGGCTGCAGCTCCTCCCCAGGGACAGCTCCAATCTCTGCTCCCTGGGACAGGGACAGCACCCAGGGAAGGGCTGGAGCTGTGCCAGGGCAGGGTCAGGCTGGAGAGCAGGAAAAGGTTCTTCCCCCAGAGGTGCTGGGCACTGACCAGGCTCCCCAGGGAATGGGCACAGCCCCAGGGCTGCCAGAGCTCCAGGAGCCTTTGGACAACGCTCCCAGGGATGCACAGGCTGGGGTCGGTGGGGGGTCTGGGCAGGGACAGGGTTTGGATCAGTGATCCTTGTGGGTCCCTTCCAGCTCAGGATATTCCACGATTCCATGATTTAATCCTATGTCTGCAAATAGTGACTCAGTGTGACTTCCAGGTCCTGGCTCGGGAAGTATCTCTCCATTTCCTTTAGTCTTGCTTCACGCCACGAAAGAGAAACTTCTGAGGTGTAACCAGGCTGGGATTCATTTCACTTAACTTCAGCCATCTGTATATTGTGTGTCTGCGTCTGACACAGTCATCTGGTATCTCTGCAATCGAGGAGAAAAACAGCTGTTCCTGGGCTGTGATTCACCCTCCTGGCTCGGCTCAGATGTCTCCCTTAGGGTGAAACAACTTGAACCCCACAAGTGTCTGCTCTACCCTGCTGGCAATAAAGTCTAGAGTCTAGACAGGTAGCTCAGAGGGAGACACGTCCGCTGCGGAGCTCTCGGATGGGATGAATCCTCCCCCAGGAGCAGCAGGAGACAGCCTTATTACACTTTGTACACAATTACCAGCCTCGCTGAGTGTCTGTGTTTCCAGGGCATGCTGAAAGCACCTGGGCTCCTTTTTACCTGTACCCCACCTGAGCCCTACACTTCAGGTGGAGCTCAGGATGTGAATGAAGTAGCACAAAGTAGGTAAATCTCCCCCAAGCTGTTGTTCTGGGTGAACTTTCCCTGCCGGGGTGACATCAGGTAATTCTCACGTGCTCTGACTCAGCCCAGGGCTGAGCTCCGTGCCCTGAGTGCCCTGCTGAACCCAAGCCTTGCCCTCCCCGGGCACCAGCCCTCCCTGCTAAAATGAGGATTGCAGGAGTTCCTCGGGGGGCAGCGTGGGGATCCAGGAATTAATTAGCGGGGAGGCATTCCTGTACCTGGAGCGGTTCAGGGAGAGGCAAGGAGAGCAGGCTGTGGGATCTGGAGCAGCAGAAGGCTGGGGAGGGCACAGGTGGGACAGCAGCAGAGGTGTTCCATTACCTGGCAGCATTTGGCGCCCAGGGAAGCTCCCACAGTGCCCAGGAGAGTCCCCTCGAGGCTCGGAGAGGTTTGATTTCTGCGTGTGGATTTACGGAGACAACCAGGGAGCAGTGACTGCCCCACGAGGTGCCACCCCCTTGTCCCCGTGCGGGTCACCTCGGACCATGTGCCCTCCCAGCTGCAGCTCACAGCCCGCTCCCTCCCTGCGAGAGGAGCCCCCGGTGCTGGGCAGCGGGGGAGGTGTGCGACACCTGTCCCGACGTCCCCCGGCTCCGTGTCACCTCCCAGGCCGGGCACAACGGGAGCACGGGTGACATCGGCTCCTGTCGGTCCCTGCGTCCCCGCTGCTCCGGCCTGTGCTGCGGCACAAACCCAGGGATAAGGCAGGACACGGCTCCGGCTCTGGCGGCGGCTCCTCCAGAGGGGCCAGAGGAGAGCAAGGTCAAGGCTGAATTCTTTTCCTTCATTCCTCGCCGGTGCGGGGAGGCAGCGAAGAGGAGGGTGGGCGCTGGAATGGAGTCTCCCTCTTGAACAAATAACTGCAGCTCCCCAGCGTGACTCACACCTCGGAAGACAAAGAACAATGCATCCTTAATTTGCAAAACTCAGCTTCCCAACCCGGGCTGTCACTGGCAGCCGGAGACTTTGCAGTTTGCGCATAAAGCCCTCCCGTTCTTCAAAGCAGCAGTGACGCCAGCCCGGGAGGGGGGTGCTTACTCAGGAGCAGAGATGGTTTGTATTTCAGTGGAGCAGTTTGTGTACCAACCTGCTAGGGCAGCACACGCGTTGGTTGTGAAATCAGAGTGTTCACCGTTCGCTCTTGGGAGCTGGCTGCACTTCCTGCTTCTGGCACCCAGAGGGTTTTTTAGGGGACCCCTACCCACCCCACAGCCAGTTGCCATTATTAAAGTGCTGCTTGCTTCTTCAGGGCACATTGTGCTTATAAGGCTCTAGGCAGCTCTTTCAGGCAGCATTAAACTGGAGGGATACACATTCCCCTCCTTTTATCCCCAAAATATACCCATGCTTCCTTCACTGTCATCTCCAGACATCTTGCTGTCGTTGGAGCACTAACTCTCTTGACATGGATGTGAAGAGAGTGAAGAAAAGTTAAAAAAAAAACCGACTTTGGGATGCACTTGTTTGGTTTTCCTCCTTCCCTGCCACACTCTTTCTAAAGAAAAACTGGCAAAAAGTCTTCACTTAAGCACCACCACAGCTAGAACAGCCTCAGCAACCTTGTTTTGAAAGGTTTCTGCTTGAGGCTGATATTTTTCTTCTTTAATCTCAGGAGTGTGATGCCTTAGTGTAGAGGAACTCCCTCACTCTCCTATCCCGCAGGTTTTTTTTTTTTTTAGAGGCTCTAAAACTTCTCCGGCCTTTGCAATACTCCACAAAACCACAGTAATATTGAACTAAAATGAAAGCAAACACTGAGGTAGGAGGTCACTGCCAAAGATCCCTCTTCCAGGGAAGAGCTGGGGATTTGGGTGGCTCTTCCACCCCACCCCCCCCACCTCAAAAACTTCCAGACACGCGAGGTATCTGTCACTGTAGTTCTCAGCCAAAATAACTCCTGTCACCTGTTAGCGATCTAAAAGGGGCTTCTCAAGGCCACAGAGAGAGGAGGGAGCGCTCCTCTCCTTCAAATTCCCTGCGGAAAGTAGAAGGCTTTGAAAAACTTTCCCCGGGGGCAAAGCAGAGCTCGCACCCACCCCTCCCGGCTGCTGCGCTGGGAGGTGGCCCTGTGGTGTGTGACGCTGGGTGCCACAGCCTGGCACACGGCGGGGAAGCCACCCCACGGGGCGAAAAGGAGCCGCTGGTGGAATTTTACAGTTTGCTCTGTAATTTTCCAGCGCTGAGAGGTCTGAGAATACCGGCCTTGTGCGGCCGCTGCCACTGCCAGGGATGGACTTGTCCTTTGGAAAGCCCCCCTTATGGATGCTCGTGACTAATTCTCTCAGCTGCCGGGAGATGCCACACCTTTTTCACCCTGCTGCGTTAGGCTGAGGATTTGCTGGGTGCCGAGGGAGGGAGGGAGGGAGATTGAGTCATTTTGGATGCCTTGCTTCTGACAGAGAGAGTAGGTCAGAGCCATTCCAGACAGCTTCCCGATCCTTCGTGCTTCCCGCTCCTCCACCTGGAGCTGCTGGGGCTCGGGGTCATGGCAGAAAACAAGCGGGAAAAGAGGGAGAGACAGGCATGAGGCGTTGGCAAAGAGGGGAAGGAGGAAAGCCCAAACTGAAGTTTCTGGGCAATTTTTGGCATCTTTCTCCCGAGCGCAAGAGTACACGGAGTATTTCTGTGCTCACAGTCCACTTCCTCGATTAGGCAAGACACTTCTCTGAATGAACAAGTCTAGTCAAGACCATTCCTGCCTCACACTCGAAAGGAAGGGAAAGTCACACTATAAAAACAGTTTCCCTTTGGAAAGATTAGCAAATCAGACCAGGGAAAGAGCAGGGAAGGGGGGGGAGAGGTGGACAAATCCCAGACTCGGAAAAGCCTTTCAAAGCAATTAAGGATCCGACTCGCTCCTTGTCTGCCTCCGAGTTTGACACCACGAGCCTAATCCCAGCTTTCATCCAGCCCGTGTCTGCTGTCAGCTGCTGCCTCTCCGGCGCTTGCCAGGGCGCTGCAGGAATTGCGGAGCCGCGACTTTCGGGCTTTGTTGCGTGTGACTGACAGAAATTTTTGCAACTTGAGAGAAAAGTCTGGCGGCGGCAGCAGCAGCAGCAGCGATTTCGCAACTCATCTCGCCCGTGCCGAGCATGGGGGAAGGGGGGGGGGGTTTCACTGACATAAATAGTGGCTAATTAACTGCTCAGCACTCAGGGCTGGCTGCTTCGTCTTCCCCGACTCCAGCTTGGGAAAAATCACTGGTAGGACGTAGTTTGTCCAGGTAATTGCAGTTCCGAGCAGGCAGGTGTGATTTTAGAGGCAGAGGGGCGATGTGGCAGCGCAGCGAAGGGGAGGTGGGAGTGTGGGGATGTGGAGGCTGGGCAGCCTGGCTGGGTCCAAGGTGTACCTGCTCCCTCCCGGCTGCGCCGGCCCGCCCCGCGCCGCGGCCTGACTCACATCCTGCTGCTCCTTCCTGCAGCTTCCAGGAACATGCTGTATCATCCTGGGATTTGGCCACGCAGCGCCTCTTGGCTGGGAGCAGGAGCAGTGTCTGACCTGCAGTGACACGGGCAGAACCGGCTCTCCCTGCGCTCCCGGGGCACATCCAGAGGCACGCGGGGCTCGGCCACGCGCAGCCACATCCACGGTTTTCCTTTCAGCTCCCGGGTAGGGCCGGTTGCCTGATTTGGATTCTAAGCTTTTAATGTGGCGTTTTCTGGTCAGAACAGAAAAAAATCTTGTGGGGATTTTTAGCCAGCGTGGCATGAATTGGTTTATTTGTTATATTGAAGTGGGGAGGTGATTTTTGCTGTGACCTCAAGCAACAGTCTGACCTGGGGTTATGAATCACCCACCTGAAACCTGCTGATTTATGGCTTCCTAGTGCCTGACAGCATGGCACCATTTCCTTTTGGAGGGAACTATTTTTTTTTTTCCCAAGAGAGGTTGTGGACTCCCCATCCCTGGAAGTGTCCGAGGCCAGGTTGGACAAGGCTTGGAACAACCTGGGATCGTGGAAGTTGTCCCTGCCCACGGCAGGGGGCTGGAACAAGATGATCCTAAAGGTCCCTTCCAACTCAAATCATTCTGGGATTTTAGGGTTCCATGAGAAGCATAGGTGTGTCTTACATTTTAAAGCCCTCTTCAAGAAAGAATCACATGGAATTAGCATCCCAGGACCTTAAGTATCTGTGTCCCAGTGATTTCTATGTCCTCTGTGCTCAGGAGCAGTTTTACAGCCACAAGGATGTTCTGTGAGAGCTCAGCAGTTGTGCAGTGGTTTTGACAGAGGTCTTGACCCATCATTTTCTGATCTGAGTGTGAAGAAAGTTCTTACCCAGAACGGTTTGGGTTGGAAGGGACCTTAAACATCACCTCTTTCCAACCCCCTGCCCTGGGCACGGATGCCATTCAGTAGAGCAGGTTACTCTTCATTTTGAACTTGGCTATCAACAACACCTTTGGAAGGCCAAGCGTGCTCTGTGTCTCGGGAACAAAAGCCCTTTGCCTGGCGGGTGTTTGTTTGCCCTCCTGCACCGGGCAGGTTCTGCTGAGCAAGGCTGTCTTCGGGTCTGGGTGGATCCATCTGGGTGTGTTTACATGGGGGCTACGAGGGTGGGGAAGGGTCTGGAGGGGCCACACGAGGAGCAGCTGAGGGCACCGGGTCTGTCCAGCTGGAGCAGACTGAGAGCAGAGCTCCCCGGGGCTGCAGCTCCTCCCCAGGGACAGCTCCGATCTCTGCTCCCTGGGACAGGGACAGCACCCAGGGAAGGGCTGGAGCTGTGCCAGGGCAGGGTCAGGCTGGAGAGCAGGAAAAGGTTCTTCCCCCAGAGGTGCTGGGCACTGACCAGGCTCCCCAGGGAATGGTGACATTCCCAAGGCTGCCAGAGCTCCAGGAGCCTTTGGACAACGCTCCCAGGGATGCACAGGCTGGGGTTGGTGGGGGGTCTGTGCAGGGCCAGGAGTTGATGATCCTTGTGGGTCCCTTCCAGCTCAGGATAGTCCATGATTCCATGCCCCCTCCTGTGCATCCCTGCTCTTACCCGCTCCTGGGTATCCCTGCGGTTACCCACCGCAACTTGGGCCGCAGGGATGTGCTTTTGGGCAATTCCCGGCCGGGAATAAGCAGAAGGCGCTCTCAAAGCGCTGCGAGGGCTCGGGGAAGCTCCAGCCCAGGCTGTCGGGGGTCGCAGGGGGTCTGGGGGTCCCGGGGGCGCGGGGGGGGCGCGGG
>WBMZ01013521.1:76082-158331 GCA_013400975.1 Atrichornis clamosus | reverse complement strand
ATGCACAGCGCCGCCGCCCCGCACCGCCTCGCGCCCGCG
This sequence comes from Atrichornis clamosus, assembly GCA_013400975.1. NCBI lineage: Eukaryota > Metazoa > Chordata > Aves > Passeriformes > Menuridae > Atrichornis > Atrichornis clamosus. The sequence goes on along the minus strand of WBMZ01013521.1, from coordinate 158,292 downwards.
GGCACACGGCGACCGGCGGCTGCGGATCCGCTCGCAGCCCAGCCCGCCTCCCGGTACGGCCGCCGGGAACGCTCCGCTCGCCGGCGCTCCTCGGGCCCCCGCTGAAATCACCGGCACTGCAGACCTGGGTGGGCTGTGAGGCGGCCGCAGCTCCCTGAAGCCCTCGGCTCTGAGCGCTTCCAGGGCTAGCCTTTATGTGCCGCCTTAAAATGAATCCCGAAAAGCAGGGCTCGGCGCTCCTCGGGGGCTAGATTTCTACTCCCCCTATGAAACTACAATATTAGTAACGAGAAAATTTGCATGGGAATAGGAGTGGGTCTTCCCACACGTGCGTGCTCCTGCTGCGGCGGCCACATGGGCCACTGCAAGTCTCTAGTTGCAATGTCGCAACTGGATGCAACAGGAAAATGCTCTGGCCGCACTGAGGGTGATGATGGTGATGATGGCTATGAGCAGGAAGAACCCTGGGCATACCATCAGTCATAGAATGTGTAAATAATAATAGGTGAAGCTGAGGCAAAAAACAACAGAGGTGTTATTTACAGGAAACTTCCCCAGCGAAATGCTTTGTGCTGCTCGGTCAAGCGGACTCCGTCCAGCAGCGGGGCTGCTTCAGGGTTTGTTTGCAACATAAGTCTCCCAAACGAAGCAAAGCGTTGGGAGCGCCAGGAAGTGCCAGGCGCCGAGCCGGCTTGCAGCGATCTCCTCTGTAGGGCAGCACTTCGCAGGAGGAGATGTTGCTGCAAGGATCAGTGCGATACGGACCCGCAGAGCCCGGACGGTGCTTAGAGCCAGGCATCACCTTACAGGAGCGGAGTCTTCTGCGGCAGGGGCAAGCAGGGTTCCGCGGCTGGGCTGTCAAGCCGGGGCCGAAAGGCAGGTGCGGGTCACTGCCACCAAGTGTCCAGGCAACCCCCGCAAATCGCCATTTGGTGCCTCTCTCCGCTGACTAAAGGGAGGATGAAACATGGCCCCATGTCAAAGAGTGCGGCTCAGTGTAGTGGCAGTCATGCTGCCACCTAATCGAGACATCAGTTATTGTCTATGCAGAATAAATTATATTAACAATTGCTTATTTCTAGCCAAATAACTCTGACTGACGTGCTCTGTTCTCCTGTAATGACTGCTGTTGGAGAAAGTTTCCTTAAGTTTCTGGTGCTTTTTTAAATCGAAGTTACAACTAGATTTTAGTGCTCAAGCACTGAAATATTCCAGCAGGTTACATTTCTTAATCCGAATTTTGCCTTATGTAGATGTAAAGGAGTTCATGCAGATGCGTCATTTTTAAACAGTGGGTCAAATTTATAAGGGTCGAGGAGGAAATGAGATTCTGGATTTTCATTTGAGCACCCTGACTGATAAATCTGCTAGATCTTGAGATGGCTGCATTACTGGCAAGTTATGGAGCCCCGGTGAGTTATGCAGTTCTTCCCAAACAAGTAACAATAAAATGTTTATAGCACCCGAAAGCATCTTATGTTGTGTTCAAACCATTTATTCTGTTTGATATTTTCCTCTTAAAAGTCTGCTTCTGATTCTCCTCTTCTCATGTAGGTTAGTTACTCCAGAAACAATGATGTCATTCTTATGCACAAAGTTCAGCTACATTGAGAAGCATGGTATAAACCTAATATACGGATTTGAAATTTATATTATGATTTGGGAAATACAAGCATATACATGAGGTTTGCATACATGGCTGCACTATACACCGCAGCATAAAAAAAGAGAAGATTTTTTGACTGGAATGTGTTTGCCAACAGTTCTAAACATATAAGTATTTAGAAATGCCAGAACTGTGGGGAAATCAACCATTAAATTATTTCCAGTTACATGAGCTATTATTTATTAATTGTTTTAAACTGTAAGGTATGAAATATTTTGGCCCTTTTCAATACTTGTATAGATGGAGATATTTTGTCACAGATTTATATTTGTGGTAAGTATAGTGCCTGTTACTTTGTGAAAGAACATACTAGCATACAATCCATGTAAGATAAACAGATCACAAAGGAAAATACAGAGTTATGGCTGAAAATATGTTTTCTTGCTGCATCTAAAAGTTGGGGATGTGGAACATTCTGGAAGCATCGGGAAGGCCCTTCTGATTTACACCTACCTACACATGTACCCCACATCCTGCCTAGGAGGCACTGCAAAACCAAAGCTCTGGGGTGAATGCTTTTATTTTTATAAAATGCTTTGGAATTCTGTATACTCTGAAATGCTGGTATTTCAAAGGTGCTTACAGGTGTGACTCACCTAAGATGATCACTTAAGCAAATACTTAAATCAATCTCTATTTATGCTCAAATTCCACTGGAGACATTGAGAGAGTAGTTCTCCACTGCATGGGGAGTTAAACATCAAGTACCACATCAGTCCTAGTTTAGACCAGCATGTTTCTTAGACAAGAGAAGATCGAAGCAGAATTAAAATAACAAGATCTACACTTTTCCTGGCCCTTCCATTGGAAACAGCAGTGTAAAAAGATGAGAAATCTAAAAAATACAAGTTGTTACTGCTACATCCTGTTACCTCCTGTAACTGCTTATTCTCTGAGTTTACCTACATCATGCATTTAGTCATTATCCATCTTTCCAAGCTGAATCTTCCACTCTTGGGCCAGACCTCCCTAGGCTTTCCTGCATCTCTGAGATTCACCACCCTAGGTCTGACTAGGTCCAGAAGCAAAGCTCTGTTTCCTGTGAACCAGCAAGACTGACTGCAATCATCAAGATGCCAAAAATCTAAATGTTTATGTAGAAAGCATTTTAGAGGGGGGAAAAAAGTTGTATTTTTATCTCTAACCTGTGGACTAGAGGAGGTGCATTTCAGATTTTCTCTCTACATTCTTCTAGGCAAATGTGAACAGAAGGCCCCCCATAGCCCACTGGAAAAAATTCTCTGACATTTTAGTATCTATCTAATCCTTTGCATGCTTCTACTCCAGATCTGGGTCAGAATGAGCAGAACCCTCTTAAACAAGCAAACTGGAAGATTATGTTTGGCACTTTCATAGAAATCCAGTTGATCTAGGAGGATAAGATGCATTGATTTTCGGTGATTTTCACATGACTAAGTTCCTTCAGGTACATTTGAAAGGCCTATTGTTTTTGTACACTCCCTAGCACTAGCCTGCGTTTGTGAAGGCGCTGACTTTGAATTCTCATTACAAAATAATTCAGACTGAGGTCAGGCCTATGCTAGTTAAGTTATCTAAGCTTGGTCTACACTGAACCACTTTCCTAGTCAAGAGAAAACTAGACAGATAAGCCAGCTCATGATTTATTCATGGTAAGACATTGCTAGGAGTGAGGTACAAGGATTAGAGATCTTCTAACAGATAACAAGAAATAGACACAAATTTTGCAAGAGCAGTTGAAAAGTATTTTATCATTGCTTGTTGCTGGCTATAGGATGCCTGAATATTTACCTTAAATCTACTAAAATATTCTGCTTTATATGCCACAGGGGCTGTGCCTTCCTTGCAGAGAAGCTGAGTAGTGCCTCTGGTTTGACTGTGAGTAAGGTGTCCCAGTACAAAGCCCTACTGGTGGTGCACACAGCAATGTGCAGTACTCTGTGGTCACCTGGGGCTGCTAAGGCATTGCTTTGGTCCCCAGCATGGCAGCCTGTCCCCTTCCTAATCTTCCCAAGCACTGGCAGAATGCAGGCACTAGGCCTGAGCCTTCAGACAGCTTAGCCTGCATCCACATGGTTACCAAGAGTGAGAGCAAGCAGCACTTAGGCTGAGCTCTGATGGGATGGGTCCTCTAGCTTGGGTATAAATTACTAACACATGCTTGAGCTCAAAGTTTATGTATTTGCAGTTAGAAGTCAGATGAAGAGCAACTTGTGAGTTAATACTGAGGTGAGGACAAACTCGGATATAGTGACAGTATGGTTTATTACAGGAAACCTTCCATGAGAAAACAACAGTAAGGAACATGTAAACCACACACCACCTCTGCCACCAAAACCTCAGTAAAATACTTATCTCAAAGCTTAATAAACAAATAGTACCTTTATTAGGCAAGGGAAGTCTAAAGGCTTTTTGACCAAGAAGATACACTAGTTTGCTGTGAACTAGTATAACTCAGTTAATCAAAGCATTACAAAAAATACTCTTCCAACACTTGTAAACCCTGAGAAATACCTCAGTAAATGTATTATCCTTAAATAAAGGTCTACTACTCACCATTGAGAAAAAAAGAGTGTATTTACTTTGTTTCCGGAGGATAAACTCCCTGTTACCCCAAATAGATTGAATCAATCCACTTGTTATCCCAATCTAGCTGCTTGGGGTTTTTTTACCCAGCTCCTTTAGGGAGAGTGGGCATGTAATACTCATTTGCTTTGCTGATATGTGTGTGTGTACAATACACCGAGTGAATTGTGAGGAGTCATGAATCATAGACTGTAGCTCTTGGCCTGTAATATCAATGCTTTGACATAGAGAAAAGTGCAGAACTCTTGTTTTGCTAATCTAAACTAGTTTTGCTTGTCCACTGCTGTTACTGTGTCAGTGGCAGTTACCAGCCTTGCACATTTGCACGGAGTGGCAGCACTCGCACATCATTTTCCTATGATACTTGTACTCCTAGTTGGAAACATGTAGCACTTTGTAAGCCCTGGTGTAAATACTCTATGGCTTCAGTACTAATGCTGGAGGTTAGCCACAACCCCACAGAGCTCTCACAGCCAGCGAGGTGATCACTGATCCATGAGTACAGCATGGTTCCATTTAATTGAAGGAAGCAGGTCCTGAATGATGCCAAAATCTGTCAGATTTGGTAGACCTGGTTCTGAGTTCAAGCCCTTGCACTACTTTTGGGGGCCACTGGAAAGGTCTGCTGTTTGAAAGGTACCAAAGAGAGTCTTAGAAACCCTGGCAGAAACCAAAACAGTGCAGGCATTAACAGCTGTCCTAAGCAAAGGAAAGTCTTAACTTCAACAGCTACAGATATCAAATCTGAGTTTTTGAACTACAGACTGTGTATTTATGATATAATCCTGCTCCCTTTTCTCATATGGATGCCGTGGATCTATCCACCTGTGACTTAGCAGGAGGTCAACTTAAGACTGGTAAGACAGATCTAGTTACCTAATAATTGTATTTTCTCTCTTGCAAAGGGAAGATCATTGAAACAGACCCACTGCAAAAGCCTCCACGTGCGGATCAATGGTCTGAGAGCTCCTGTGATAAGCAACAGTTGAACTTCTCAAAGCCAGAAATGCATGTTGCCATGTAGTGTCTGCCGATGACAGACTTGAATATGTGACATTAGCAAGACCTTAACTGGTCTCTCAAATGTACAAATGCCTACAGGTTTAAGCAGGAAGCTGGGACTGCAGCTGAAGGATATATGGTTTCTATAGTATTAATCCTTGTAAAGAAGAAGTTTGTGGGTCCACAGAGAAGGCACAAGGTGCCAGCTGTTCCCCATTCAAACTTTTTTTTCCGACTTGTACTGCAACAGCTGCAAGATGATGCTGTCTGGGCTTGATGGAAAGGACAGGCTATTTGGTGGTGGCATATTATTAGCATTATTACCCATTCGTTCACGGGTATTAAATAAACGTAAGGGGAGCTTGGGTTCTACAAGACTGCACTTCCCCCCGTGTCTCCCTCAGGCAGCAGCTGTCCACTGTGACATGCCTGTTAGCAGGGAACGAGTGTAACCCTTTCAGACCTGCTCTGTAAAACCCCTCAGAACACAAATCCATGGCTTCTGGTAGGGACATTAGTGTGATATATTTAGAAACACCAAGATGGTCTCATCGTGGAAGGCAGGCAGTGCAGCCAGCAAAGTTGTTGGCTCTCTCCACTTGTGTAACATATATCTAGACAGTCAGAAAATGCTACTTGAATAATTTCTGTACAAACAGCTTAGTAACTTTCTGCAGTGACTTGAAGCTTAAGACTGGCTTGTGGCCAAACTAGCTGTCACGGGTTTTTTGTATGATACATATTAATCTAAATACTGTTGGAAATATAATTGTTTTATCTTTACGGTCTTCAGTAAATGCTACAATGCACGAGAAAGATCCTTGTCTCTTTGCCATTGAGACTTACAAAAACATATAGATGTCTTGGTAACATGTGCACTGTTTCTTAGTGGTTTATACCATGGTTTCCTTGATCTTTGTAAAAAAACCTGTTGTAAAAAAACTCAGTTTGGAAATTGTATTCTAAAGCATATGTGTTTACGGGATTTTGACTTGAGATCTCTGTATGATAGTGTGGGGAAAAAAACCCTAATTAGAACAGGCATTCATCCTTCCTTGCTGATGTTCTAACATAAATAGTGAACAGGCAAAGCAGGGATGCTAAAGTTCATGAGAACTGAGTTACACGCACAAAAGTGACTAATCACTTTTCCATTTAATCCTCAAGAAATTATGTAATGAAGTGAATAAGCTGAAAGCCATAAAGTAAACTGGCTATATAGCAATTATGCTTAGAGATGTGCAGTTAAACTGGAAATGTGCACAATTCAGTTCTTAGAAGGCTTTTAGACAGAAGTCAACCACCTGAAAAGTGCGAGGAATTTGAAGTGTACTGCTTAATGTAATTTTTTAAAAAAGAAATTGACTGGCAAAGCCAAGCTGTGAATAATCACAGCCTCTGCCTTGTGTTCACAGCATCAGCTCTTTCAATTTTGTTGCTTCTGCAAGCAATATAGCAGAGGAGCTGTAGAGTTGACCAACCAAAGTTTGAATACTTTCTGACCAAATAAAAGCCATTGGTTTAAAAATCCCTTAGTGTGAAAAAAATTGCAGAAATGCTGCCCCTTTTCTCTTCCCCCTTCATTTTGCAACATTTGGAGCACTGTACGATTATTTCAGTGGCAAATCAAGTGGAAGACATTCACATTCCAGCTGCCTCTGTGTAGTAGGACCTACATGTCCCAGAACCAAGAGATGAAGGATTTCCCTGCACTGTTGTCCACCTGCCCACCGGGCCTGTACTTGGCTATGGATCTGGGCACTCACAGACCCATTAATGCTGCAAACAGGAGGGAATTTCCACAGTTGGTTTTACCCCTGCGCTTGTGATCACCAGCGTCTTATGAAAACAGTCCTTGGAAATGATACCAGATCAACACTTCAGAGCATGAGAAAAATGAATTTCATGGAGATTGCAAGACTAAAATGAAGTCCACAACATTTATAATTAAAGCAAAGTTACTGTAAAAGGAGCTCTTGGGTGTTGCGTATTTTTAGGTCACAGCAATAAGAAAATAGTGACAAAAGGCTGAAATGCCACCAGGCAAACAAGTTCTTGATCACAATGAAAACAGTGGGGCCCATGTAGAGCATCCGGGCTGTAGTGCAAGGCTCCTTGCCTGGACTGAATTTCCTGTTCTTTTCTGCGCTGTTCTGTCCTAGGTGGCACTTCAGGCCCTTTTTGAACCTTGCCACAGGGTGACTTAGCAGAGAGATAAGACCGGTGATCCACCCAAACTGTACCTGATACCGGCAACTTAAAATTGCATCAGCTGAAGGAGTGACCAGCTTCAGAGGGGATCATCAGTTAAGCCTGATAGAGGCGCAGAGGGGATATAACTGTAGACCAGCAATTTCTACTGTGAGAGCTTATGTATTTTAAGCTTGATCTACTTAAGGAATTATCCATAGTATAGGAATCTCTTAATTCTTTTTCTTGATTTTTACACTGAGCGTCAGTGATAGCTGGTGGCACAGACTTGTTCTGCCTCTTCTATTTTGATATAAAGTCCTAGAAATTGGCTTCATATGTACAGATGCAGTACACTGGTATCACAGTCAGTTGGGATTAAGGGCTCGTAAGAACAATAAGAGGAAAAACAAAATAAATTTGAGCCTACTAATCCATACAAAGCAGAAATAGAGAATTAAACTTTAGAAAACCACAAAAATGTATTATTTAATTTTAGTGTAAACACAGAAGTCCCAAGTACCCTTTCACCAAGTCTCACAAGCCAGGTAAGTATAAAACTCTGTATGGTTAAAAAAGCAACAGAGTTACTCTGAACTTGTGCTGATTTTTTCCTAGATTTCATTCCTAGACACTGACAATTTCATTTCACTTATTCCTCCTGCTGCCATTACAATTCATCCAGCTCATACTTCCATTTATGTCTGCTGCAATAAAAAAATTCCTCTGTCAGGAGGAAGAGAGGTTATGGTCAACAACTGTTCACAGCCAGAACTATGAGAGAGAATTCCACATAACTCGCTGAGAGGATACAGTGCTACCTTTTTTATTGTACCACTTTTTAACCAGTGGATGATGCTGAATAGAAACAGGAGGAATTCCAAGAATTCTTCATCATTGATAATAAAATAGGACCTAAGCAAGACCAGCCAGCCCTGACAGTTTTGTATGTTCTAAAGAAAAACACAGAACACATACACTCTGCTGTGGTAAGCCCAACAACCTATTTCCTGTAAAATATGTATCACAGAAAAGATAAGAAACTGAATATATAGACAGCAAATTTCCCTTAATTTCACAATTTTTAATCTCTTCCTCTGATATATCTATTGTACAGCTAAAAGAGTTGGAGTTTTAACACCACTGTTCTCTGTGATGAGACCTGGCTCTAATGTTGCTATCCCCAACTGAAAAGTATTACTTTGTAATTTCTTCTTATTTGGCAAATTGTTAGAGGAATATTCTTAGTTAAAAATGGAAAGGGCTGAATTTAGGGAAGCGTGGGACATTATTTATAAGAATAATGACTATCTCAAACTTAGTTTCCTAGGTTTGATGAGAAGTTTCATGTCAAGGCTACTTACTGAAGCCAGAGGTGAGAGATCATTTTCTCTAACCCTTGTTGACTCAGACACATATGTTTCTTTCACAGAACAAACTCAAGGGAAAGCTGTACTGTCTAAGAAATGGAAGAAGAAAAATTTCTCTTTTCAGCCAGAATATTAAAAGCATCCACATAGCTGTCATTTTGGTAACCTCTTGGAAAACAGCTTTTGAGAACACCAAGATAAGAATCTCTGAACAGAAACAAACTCTGATACTAGTTTTACAATGGAATAGCCTGAAACAAAATGAGTTCACACAGGCTGGATATTGTTTAAAGTAAAGCTATTATTCTTTCTAGTTTGTGCTTCACAGTATAGTGAAATGCATTATAATAGTTCCCAGGGTGAACACTGTTCTGTAATAAAAATTATTTATTTTGGAATAATAAGTTTTCTTCAAATGCAATATAAGTTCTTTTGGTATAATACACACACACACACACACACACACACACACACACACACACACAGATCTCATTTTCTAGAGCAGATCTCATTTTCTAGAGCAGTGTCCATACAGACACTGGAACTATGCTGGAATTCTTAATATGGTCATCTACTACCTAACAGGGACATGCTGTGAGCTTGTGAAAGATATTACAGAAGTGTTTCCTTTTGAGGGAGAACCACCGTATGAGTGACACGTGGCTTCTGTTTTAAGAAGTATAGGCCAGAGTTTAGAGCTTTGTATCAATGTAAAACTGCTGCATCAGTTCAGAACAGATGTGACAGTTAGGTAGATACTTGCATTATTAAACACTGAAATGCACAACAACAGGAAAACTAGGGAAAAGCAAAAGTTATTGTAATGCATTGGAGAATTTTAATTCAGAGCTTCCTCTGCTCCTGCTGCTGGCTTGCTAGGTTAAGAGGGGGCATTTTCTTAAGAGAAGACGGTATAGGAAGGAAGGTGCTTAAGCTCTGTACATGATGGAGAAATGGAAATTGGATAAATGCATGCTGTATTGAAACAAAAGCTATAACAAGGCAATACAAGCCCATGGCATCCCTTGCAGGAATACATGAATCTTGCTGATAACTACAGCATCTCTTGCTGCCACTTATGAAAAGAATCCGAATGTCCCGAGTAAAGCAGAAACCAAAAGAGATTTGAAGTACGCCATTATTGTTCTTCAGATAATCCAGCAAAACACATTAGAAAAAATTCCACATCATTCCTGGAGTTAAATCCTGGAGAAAGTTTTGTGTTGATTTTGCAGAAACTCAAATAAAATGTGGTTAGCACTTTACTCTTCGTAGTTTCAAGGAGCAAACAATTGCCTGCTGATAAGGTCTAGCCTCTGTATAGCATTTGTTGCCACTGGACTGGCAAGAATTCCTTTAAATAGCTTCAAGAGAGTCAACAATTCCACATGCAAAATTGTAGAAACAATATAACAAATGAATATGTATCAGTAGACTGTGTTTGTTTGGATATTCTCATCTGCAGAGAAGGAAAAGTTTTGTTCCCACAGCTTTTTATGGTTTTTGTTAACACAGCAGCTGTAAGCCCTGGACTGCCAGTGCCTGATGTCTTTGCCAATACCTCTGACGAAGATGCTCAGCTCTAGAAAAAATAGCTAAAAGTGCACATATTCCAGCAGAAGAGCAGCACCAGCAAGTGGAAATCAGCAAAATGGGTGTGGTTTCTCTGCTAACAATATTGATTATACCACAAAAATGTCACCTTTACTAGCATTCATGTAGGGACAGTGGGAGCATGACAGTTTGATGTCTCTGGCTTGACAGCACTGCTCAGAGCAGATTTGATCACAATTGCACTGCAAATAGCTGTGGAAGGCCAGCTTTGAGCAGCAGTCAGAGGGCAGCTTGTGTGCACACTGGCCAGCCATGCTCTCTGGCAGTCACCACAGCAGGAAGATGTGCTGTTCTCTGGTGCCCTTGCACTGCTGAACTGCAGAATGCTGGGGGGGGAGGTCAAAATGGGAAAAGCAACATACGCTTTCATTACCTCCCCACTTAGGTTCCTCAAGATTATTTTCTACAAATGACTGTCATTTTGGGAAAGGGTCTGGTGCAAGAAACACACATAACTGCGTGGGAGGAATAGCTGCTACAGTTTCCATACACAGCTGGCTCACTGCTTCCTGAGATTTCAAGGGGTATGAGCTGAACCATAATAACTTACAGAATGGTAAACTGGCATTGATTTTAGCTTTTCCTATTATGTCAACTATCATTTGCAATGATTTGGGAGCTCTTCAAATAATGAGCCTTCCTGTGTGAGAATGGAGCAGGCACCTCAGTAGAAAAGGTAATGTGGGCAAGCTGAGAATGGAAATGATCACACCTCTCCCTAGGTAGGCCACCCCTAAGAATTATAGCCTCAAAACAAGCCTAAAAAGTGCAGTCATTTGTCTCTAGGAAAAAGAATTCAGAGACAACTTCCGTGGCATGCTGGAGAAAAGAGGTGGAAAGAAAAATGAACACTGCCCTCCCACTTCAGATAATCTGGGGAGAAGAAGAGACAGGGTCTTGGTTCTGGACATTAACCTCCATGAGAAGAACAACTTGTGCCTGTCCTGTGCCACTCTAACTTTCCCCAGACCAAGATGAGGATTTTGATGCTCTGCAACACATTTCCCTTTGCCCAGTACTTCTTAGAAAGATACCTACACATTAAACCATAAAAAAGATCTTGCTGTAGATTCACATGCAAACAGTTCTCAGCAGTAAAGTACATCGCATGCTTTTTAACAAACTACAGCTTGAGTCATGTACATACAGGAACATTTTAAAAGTGTTGACAGGAGAATGTTCAGCCACCAATAAGAAGTGATCAAAAAGCCTGGGTTCCTGAGAACAGAGTTCTATTATCACTGCATTATGACCTTGGATAAAGAATGATAATCACAGTGACAGGGAAGTTTAAGAAAGTGTTGTAGTCAGAAAAACATTTGAACTAAAGCCATATCACAGTGTACTGCCACCTCCTGTATGACTTTTTTGCACTGTGATAGGTTTGATAACCACTGGACCTTGTGCTCTTTAAGTTTACTAACTCAGGGTAAATTTTATGAACTTCAGGCCATGAGTCATGAACTTTACCTACAATGTTTAGTCCAAACAACTGCCTAAGTCCCAGAATGTGTGCCATATTGCCCTAGTTCTGCACAAAGCACAAGTTCTCACTCCCTGCACTGTAGCAGCTGTGTGGATGGAAAATGCAGACACTTATACACAAATATAGCTTAGCTTTAGACACTTGAATATCCAGTCTGGACCAAGATCTACTCAAATTTACTTTTGTTTTCTTACAGAGACTATAATGGAAGAGAAGAAAGGAAAGGTTAGTTAGTATTTATTGTTTCCCTGCAAACAACTACCTCTAAACAGACAAATCTGTTACTGTAGTAAAAAATTGTAAGAAAATCCAATGCACTCAAATTTGAGTTCTTCCCATCTTTTGAGTTGACTACTAATGTAATTCACTAAAGACAGAGATAGTGGAGGAGTCTCAGGGATCATTTGAAAAGAATTAATTCTGGTCAAAATAGAGTTACATCTGTGCCAGAGCCTGAACTGAACACACATGAAATTTAAGCTATAGCAAGACAGATCAGAGCTCTATAAATTGCCCTGATCTTTACAGTATGGTGAACTAAACCATTAGAGGCAAATGCTCTCTGATCTGGTTCTTGATGACAAATTTATATTTCTTGTGTCTAATTTGAGATGCAGGAAGCTTGTTTCCCCTTTCAGCTCCTAAGGTTATCATACCAACCATCTTTTTTTTCCTAAAAAAGGAAAATGAAGCTATCCCAAATTAACAGATCAGTGTGAATACAGCCGCAAAAAAAATTATATTAAGCTGCTTGGCAATCATATAGTTTCAGCGTATTTATTTATTTGGTTAGTTATTATTATTCTTTCTTTATAAGTAGTAGTGCTTCACTCCTTAAAACCTCATCATCTTTTGATCTTGTTCTAAATTTTTTTCAATTCTATCTCTTAAAACAGTTTTCTTTTGTTATCTGGAATTTTGTATCACAACTAATTTTTGACAGTGCATCCTGTTGATAATTAAGCTGATCTCATGAATCAGTTAATATCTGAATACTCTTAACATTCTCAGAGGCTCATGTGATTTTGGACACTGGTCTAAGTCACCGTCAGCAAGTTTTTATATGTTGCTTATTTTTAATGATCTGCCTTGTGTTTCATTACAGTTATAAGTTCTCCTGTCATAGACCTCAGATAAAGACATCATGCTGATACTAGAAGTGTCAACTTAATTGTTTCAAAATATTATGTATTGTTGAGAAAGCTGTGCTCTTAACAAGCTGTTGTGTCAGGTACTCATCACACTGGATTTCTGGGCCCTTGAGTTTTCTTCAGTTGCTGGAAGTTGTGTCACAAGCCTCTTCCATAAGCTCTGTTGAGCATCCTGGGCACAATTCTTTCCCTTACCCTCAGGGAAGTGGGACCCTTCTGCCAAGGTCGTTCTGAAGTAGCTTCAGAACTCCATTTCCTGGGGCTGTAACCCCGTGAGCAGTTAGGGTTTTCTGTCAACCTCTTTGGGAACATATAACCACCAAAGCGAGAGGTTACTCCAAATTTGAGAGGGCTCCAAAATGCCACCACATTCAGATATTTAAATCTGTGTACCTACTTGTCACTCATTGCTTGCATTCATTTACACTCAGTTACTTCCTTCCTACTCTTCAGTATTCCCAGCTTTGAAGAGTCAGGGTCCTATTGGAAATGAGCACTGGATCTTCTTTCAGTAATGGCAACTCCTCCCTTTCCCTATGCCACCATTTTTTGGGAGTTTTTGCTAATCAAATCATACTTCTTTAGCACAAACATGTAACTCTTACATCCCTTCCCTCTGCACAGACTTGCTGTATCTGTATGTAGTTCTTTCAATTCCTGTTCTCTATGGTTACGGTACCCAGATAACATTTCAGCCTTGCTTGGCTATTGGCAATTTACCAAGCCCCATCCTCCACGTTGCATTCTCCCCATTCTCCTGCCTGACTGCTGTAGTTCAGCCTCAGCCATCCCTTGCTCACTTGGAAAGGCAGTCAGCTCAAGGCTGGCCTTTTTGCAGTGCTTTGATGAATGGAATATGACTTGCATTTCACACTTAATGCAATTTAGGAGGCAGCAGTTTGAGATACTAGAAAACTTGGCAATAAAATGCCAATTAGCTGTGACTTAACACAGAATATTAACACAGTGCTTGAAATACCCAATGTTCTCCTACTATCCATTATTATTGAATTTTATCTGTTCAGTCCCATTATGCCCTCCTGATAAAGAGATTATTCAGTCCTTTGTTTCCCTGTTCACTCCATGGTTCTCAGGTGTTTTTTACAGGCTCTTCTTAGCTCCACACTGCTGTGACCAGCTGCTCTGATACCAAACCCAGCTCATTTAAAGCAAGCTCTGATATATCTGTACTGTAGGCGTACTGTAACACAACAGCTGTGAATAAAACTGAGGCATATATTTAGATGATAAAGTTGCAAAATGGATATTGTATAAAAATTGAAACATGATGAAATACTAGAACAGACTGGTGATTGTGGACTCTCCATCCTTGGAGGTACACAAAATTTGACTGGACTGATATTGAACAAACAGGTCTAACTGTGAGAGTGGCCCTGCTTTGGACAGGAGACTGAAGTGGATGATCTCCAGAGGTCCAGACTAAATTATATGATTCTATTGTTAAAATACCACAAACTCATCAGGAAGACACTTTTTATATTTATTTACTTATTTATTTATTTGCCTGTCTTTTAAAGATGTTTTCAACTAAAATAGACTAGAGTAAGAAGATTAGTCTCTCTCAATAGACATCCAGTGTAGGCATGCTGCTTTGGAGTTTCTATTTTGACTGTATCATAAACTTAGGTGTCTGAACAGAGATGCTGCCAACTGCTGCTGAGATAAATCAACAACATAAAGTAGATAAAGAAATTACTCTACCTTTCCCAGACATTAAACAGTCATATTTTAGATTGCATCATAACTCCAACAGTTTAAAATTGTACCTGATGCTTTGACTACATGAAGTACTCCTATAGCCACGCCCCTTTACATGACATATAGAAAAGGCCCTTCAGGAGACACAAGATACTTAAAGGCATGTCCATGTTATTTCTAAGTAGTAAGCAAAATAAAATCCTTATTCTTCATTTTTATTACATCTCAGCAGCTAAAAAAGTCAGTGCAAAACAACACCTCATATTTTCTGAAATTGTCATTTCTTTTATGAAAGCAAAATTGTCTAAAGGTAAAACAAAACCCCTTCTCTTCCCACACGGCCTGGCTATATAAAGAATGCTACCATAAAGTACTGGCTTGAGTGATAATTTTTCTAATGGTGCTTGTTGATTGTGTCAGTACACAGATGATGAAATTTGAGGAGGGGAGAGGACAAGGGATTACTGGTCAAAAAACTGAAACTTAAAAATACCAGAAATAAAGGTGCTTGTCTAATCTCAATTTGGCCCTTTTTTTGCTGTGAAGGATACAACATTACACATGTATATTTTACCTTAAGAGGGAACAAATATAGCCCCAAGGGCCTAAGCAAAAAAAAAAAAAAAAAAAAATCACTCAATGGCTGAGTATGGTCATGCAGTTGTTCACAACTCAGCCTCCTGTCCCAAATATCTTCCATTTGTTTCTGGGTTTCATGGCCAATGTCTCCATTAGTAGTCTAAAGAGCATCAATAAGAGCATCAATAATGTTGGCCATCTGTTACCACATGAATCTGACCACAAGAATTTCTTTCTTATTGTGAGAGCTTTGGAGAATGCTTCTGAAAAGTACTAGCCTTTGCTTCTTTCTGAGTGAGACTCCAGCTCAACACCTTCCTCAGAAGGTGGAAATAGATATGCTTGAGCAAGTACTGGATAAATGACATCCAGATGTATGTGACACGGGAAAAATTCTCCTTACTATTACCACAGAGGGTGAATCAGCTGCTTAGCAGTATACAAGACATGAATCCAAATTGGGAGTTCACGTGTAAGGTTCTGCCTTCAGGACAGGCAGATGCCAGTGATGTCACTAAATCTGGGGTCCCTCCCTCACACTTCGAGTACTACAGGAGGATGTTTCCAGCAGTTTTTAAACACTAGGAGAATACAAGATGACACTAGAGTGCCAAATCCCTCTAAGGCTATGAATACAGTCATATTTTATTTCCCTGAATGCTTTTGATAATATAGAATTAGCATCCAATCAACAACAAAATAAGATGAAGGTTTGTTTAACCCACAAACCAAAAGCCCCTGTGGTATTAGTTGTAAATGTGTGCCATGTAAGTTTTACTTCCCCTTGGTGTAGGTTTGCAAGTTTAGCAACTACAAATATTGCACTGCTGATCAAAAATGCCTGAAATAATACAGATTATGGACCCAAAGATATAACATAGAAATTTTTAAAATCAAAAATGCAGTTGAAGAATACACATTTTTGCACCTAGAGCTCATAAATTCTGGGACATCAGACAGACTTATACTAGGAAAACTTTAGAGAATTGGGATATTTTAATACATTATGAATCTTAAAGAAATACAAATCACATATATCAGTACTGTGAATATTAGTATTTTGGTTTAGGACATATTATTAAAGATATAAATATGATTAAAAACATAATAGTGACAAAGATTTCTACATGCTTTCTTCAGATGAGCAGATTTATGAAAAAACAAACTGTCTGGAAAATATTCCAACTGTCCTTGAAACAATCAATTATTGTAATAAAATAAAGAAGAGCATGCTGTAATTCTGAGTACAACAAAGGCATTGGAATTCTGCAACTTGGTTACATTTTTGCCACGAGGAGCTAATTTAACCTGTCTCTCACTTCTCAGTTTTCCTACTGGTAAAATAGGAACTGATGACTTCAAACACATGTTGTAAGCATTATCAAGAAGAAATGTTATCAAAATTACTGAGGTAAGTAAGGTCCTGTCAGTATATAGTAAACCATCCTCACAGCGAGGGGTGCTGTGACAACCTGGCAATTGTGAAATTGAAGATTCAGCAGTGTTAATATAGTGAGATTACTAAGGTCATAACACTGCAAGCTGGCATTATTTTTGTATTTGGCATCAGGGAAGGTTGCCTCCATTGCACACCTGCCTAGCTGAATATTGATTTGGTTTCTCTGATTACAAATGGAACCTAAACTGATTAGAAAACAATTAGGAGTAAATCTATATGAACAGGGGTTTTTTTTCTTCTTTCTTCTTGGCCAGTTAGCTTGATGTGACACGAATTAATTAGACAGTAACTTTTCCACTGACTTGCAAAAGGCAGGCAACAAGACAATAAGTTATCATTGCTGATTCAACTATGAACTGTGAAAATAAAAATCTTTATTCATTCTGTTCCTCAAGGATGAAAACCTCTGCCATCTTTAGTGGCTTTACAAAGGAATAAGAAAAACCTAGGTATAGCTTCTTAAGAAAATACTCCCTTATTACCTCTGACCTTCGTACAGTCTTGCTGAAGCTGTACTGATAATACAGTTTCTTGTTGATCCCTTTAGTTGCTCACTTAAATGCTAATGTAACAGTCTAAAGGAAAAGTTGCCATGGATTCGCAGTAACTGCCTGCCCTGAAAGAGTCCAATAATGATGAAGACTAAAAAAGGTTTTGCTGTTAAATTTATCACCAGGAACTAATGGTTAGTGCTATTCCACTCCCAGTTTGCACGTGCTCCTATGCTACACAAACAATATCCCTGGACAAATAACACTTTTTTTTTTGTTCTGTGAACAGCAAAGCTAACAAAGTCTGGGTCTGTGCAGATGTGTACACTATGTTCCTGCATTCACCCACTGCTCTGCAGAACTCCCATGTTTTCACCATGCTCCCAATGCTAACTGCCTCCCCCACATCCTGTGTCTGCAGTTATACAACATCCAAGCTATTCCAGGGATGACTCATCATCCCTAACTACTATATATATCAGAATAGAAGGGAATATGTGTGCATATATCTATATATAACTGCATATATCAGAATATTTATTACACTATTTAAGAATCTGCATATATCGGAACGGTAAAATTCAGCCTACCCAGCTTTCTCACAGAAGTTGGTAGCTTGTTTCTTTCCTATAAACACCTAAAGATTTTTCACAAAAAACGTGGGAACTTCATGTCTTTGGAAATCCTGCTCATCTCTAAAAGTTAATACAACAGCAACAGAGGCAAAAAGAAACAGCCTAAGGTTAAAAACCTGCTTGAGATACATGTGAAATGTGGGTGGTTTATTGTGAAGTGTGTCTCAAAACAGACACAAACCTGGACAAACCAGTGTGTAAGAAGATGATGTTGCAGATGCTAGGCCATAAATGCTCTGTGCCATTACCTGGATATTTGGCACCAATATTTCCTTAATTTGAAGAACTCCTAAGTTACAGTGCTGCAACTTGAATAAGGACAAGAAACTGAAATCCTTAGGTTGCTACACTGAAGGAGCTATGAGAATGTAACTCACAGTCCTTTCCCTTCCTTTGCTAGAATTTATATGTTATTTCATTAGAGATATCTGGCAAGAAAGACTTGATGGTTCTCATAATGTCAAGGACCAAAGAACAACTTCAGAGGGCAAGTAAGATGGGTAATTCTGTCTTTCTTGTCCAGAAGAATTAAAAAAAAAAAAATATATATGGCAAGCTAGGAGAGCTCTTCTTCACTAGGCCTGAGAATCTAAAGATTTTAGAGTCCTCTGCTTTGTCCCTTGATTATGGGAGAAAACCCCCATCTTATAGCTTACAGATTTCAAGTCTAAATACCTGTTACATCAACTTTCTGCTTGTCACGAATCAGCTTTTTACCTTGTATTTTCTCTGTAAGTTAAGAACAACTTTCAGATGTTATGAAAAGCTGGTAGTTTTTGTATAGCTAACACCTCAAAGTGGTTCGCTCAGAAGCTGTACAGTAAGCCAGGCTATGGTCTCCACATGTCACGCATTCTCCTGTGCTGTGAAGGAAGAGGGCTCTCAAGTTTCACATTTGACAATGAAAGTAGTTTAAGATTTAAAATACTTAATAATTAGTATTTTGTTAGAGCTTTATGTACCACTAAAGTTTATGCTATCATGAAAGACACTTCTTCCTATTTGACTGAAGAAGCCTTTGTTGCATGTGAAGTTTAGATTTGTGATGTCCTTGGTTGTTTCTTTACTTTTATGTTCCTAAGCTTTGTGAGAGATATAAATACAGCACTAGAACAATTCTCAAGACAGAGTTTTCTTGTGATATAGACAAGAGTCCTTATTCCCTTTACCCCTTCTGACTAACATTTATTCATTCTGCCTCCATGTAATGTATTCTTAGAGCTACCAGCATAGGCTTTCTACATCATCTCACTAAGTATGCCACTGCTTTATTTTCCTTTAATTTTTATTTTCTGAAATAAACACCTTCAAACCACGGTCTTGATCACTACTGAGAGTCACTTGCAGAATAAAGTTCAGTCACACAACAATTTCCTTAATCACTGCTTTCCTTGTGTTGCAGAAAAGTGAGACAGCATTGAATTCAAACTATACTTAAACAGTATGTGGACACGAAGGGCCAAGATTTCTTGAAGTTACAGTGTTCCAAGCTACTATTGGCAAATATTCTTTGGACGAATGCTGCTTTAATTCTCCCAGGGCATGCAGCCCTGAAGAAAAGGAAAGAACATGGCCAAGAAAAAGCAGCATTCCTGGCTGTAGCAAATAACTTAGAATGGAAGCTCACAGAAAATGAGGGAAAAGGAGATAGTGGAAAAAAGAAGAGGCAGGAAACATTAACATTTTTGCAATTTAGGTGGATTAGACTATTACTCTGAAGATTTAAATTTTCCACTGATCACGGAGAAAAATGGAGGCTATTTTGACTGAAAGAAAACACAGTCACATAATGAATTGCTACTTAAGTATAATGGTAGTACTGCAATGCATTCCATAAATAAAGTATGCTCCAATTAAACAGAGACACTTCATTCCTCCTTCTACCAAACACTGAATAGAAAGATGACACAAAAAAATCACTTGTACACTTCTAACCTAGACCTAGATCTAAAGTGTAGATGTAGCATAAACCCCTAAATCAATATAATGCCATCAGAAAGTGCTGACACAGAACACTTGCATGAAAACCTTCTCTTGGCCTTTTAGATTGTCCAAATTTAAAGGCAACAGATGACACATTCCTTCCTTTGTAACTAATAACTGATTTTAAACCTGTATTCCTCCTGGGTCATGCAGTTTGTCCCTCAGTTGCAAGTCCACTGGTGTGAAGACTGTGAATATTTAGACATAAATGCATAGGGGGGAAATAGAAAAATCCACTATCTTAACTGTTATTTCTGCAAGGGAGCTCAGGCAGGCAGACACCATGGTTTAAATTCATTTAATTCTGGTGCAGGTCCTGCTCTGTTATAGTGTGGTTCTAATGTTCTTCCAGAATTTACTTTTTGCCAAAAATGTCACTGAATTTGCAAAAGGCAAACTAGAATAAACACACTTATAGGATAGCTTTTTATTGCTAGTTAGATGAAAAATCAGGCTTTAATTATTTCTGAAATAAAAGAATTTTTCCCTTTGGGTCACCTCTCAGAATGGTGTCACACGTATTTGGGATTATTTATTGCTCATATTGTGATCTTCTCATCCTTTTTTTCCAGAATTTAAGATGTGGTGTTTGTTGAAAGGATTTTAACCAGAACTGAACATGGAACCTGAAGTGAACACAGTAAACATTTTAGCATGCTAGGTTTGCTGATCTATACCTTCAGCCACTGCTGGAGAGGCTTAACAGTAACTACCACCTCTGCAGTAAAGACTTCATGGAATATATGGAACTTGTCATACTCTGATGGATTGATATAAAAGCATCCCATCACCATTAGACATTTGCTGGTAGATTTCCAGGTTCATACTCTGGATATTTATTGGAGATGTAGGAGCAGCAGAAGAATACAGAAGTGGTAATATTTTTGTAAGTGTGTGAAAGAACAAGGGGAGCCACTAAGTTTCAACAACTGATGTCTCTCAAATGTTTGCATATGTGAAACGTGTCCTGCAATTTTGCTAAATTTAGCTTGTTTCTTACGTTTTATTTACTAGCAATCCTTAGAGAGGAATTGAAACGTGAACCATTTACAAGGAACTTCTCAATATATCAGACACTAAGGCTTGTTTTGGTTTATCTACATCTCCTTTCACTTTGTGAACACTCATTGTTCACAAATCACGCTGATTGATGATCTATACTACATGTTCAAATTTCATGTGTGTAGCAGTGAAATATACAACTCCTTTATGGAAAATAAAATGAACAAGGAAACCCAAAGAGAAAACATATCAGCTAGTGCAAACAGGAGCAAAAGTCATGATCCCAGATCCTCCCAGGACAGCAAACTGTAGGAGTACAGGTGTCAAGGAATTCCTGGATGATGTTTGCAACTCTGCCTGCATTATCCTTGGGAAAATGCCTTTGGTTTGTCAAAGGGATCCACTCTATGAGATATGGTATAAGCCTCACAACAAAGGGCTGCTATAAGGTATCATATTGCAAAAATTAGATAAACATGTGGAAAAAAATTATCTTGGCCTAGTTCTGCAGCCTTGAACCTCCACTATGGAGCAGTACTTGTTTTCTTACGGAGATGATCTGGGCTTTCAAGCTCTTCAGGGTATTCTCCTCCATTAGATTGCCTCACTGCTGAATTTTGAAGCTTTCTTGGGCAGATATAACACTGAACTGCAGACTCTATTTGCATCTACTTCTGCCTTAATACTGGGATTACCTTCCATAGCTGCATGCAGTATAGCAACGTTAAGCATTTGGTCCCCTTCTCTCTCCCTCCAAAGCACACAGCTTCTTTGATGGCTATTCTGTATATCTGCCTGATCCCTACAGACACATGGAAGAAGTGTTTATAAATGCCAGTATGGGATTTAGCATTTAGAGACAAATAGCTTTTTTGTGCAGAGCAGTGAAATTTGGCAGCAGACAATGTGTGAGAAGCCAAGAAAATAAATGCTTCATGGCTACCTATTCTTCCCCTCCTCCTTATCTTAAAGACTTTCAAGGACTTTGGATGCTCTGCAGTTTAAATTATTAGCTAAAAGTCCCAAATTCAGCATCCGTGATGGAAAATATTCAAGTTGCTTCCATGCTCTTGCATCAAACAGCTCTTGTATTTGCTTGAGAGGTGCTCACCAAATCATATCACTCCATTAGCTAACCAGAAATGACACAGTGTGTGTGAAATGCCCTGCTAACTGCCAGGATGTGTGGCTTATGTGGTTGCTTTAAATTAACTTCTGCAATGAACCTCTCAGTATCTAAGTAGAGGTGGAAGTTCATAAACTGTGCTAGCCTTTCAAAGTTGTAGCATAAGTTCATGCTGTTACCTGGGGAGTAGCTACTCTGTGCTGAAGTCTGAAGATCTTCCAGGCTAATAGGCAAAAAGATACTATAATATCATAAGCAAATTCTAGCTCAGGAAAATGCACTTGGCACTGTTCCATTTTAATTCCCACAGCTGAAGGTATCCATGTTCCTTGGCCTGTTCCATGATACACTGCAGTGTGGCACAGCTGACTGCCTCATCCCAGGCTGCTTTGGAGGGTCTGCACAACGTTTGTCATCCATGCTCTAAGGGAAAGTTCAAAGTTACTGTGTGTTTCATTCATGTTGCACAGAGACTAATTCTGCAAACTTAGAAGAAAGCTAGGAAGAATTACTGGACTGATTTAATACAGCCACAGACATGTCCATTGTTACTCCTGGCCACTGTCTTGAGAGGGAAGAGTCCATACCTATCACACTCTTCAAACATTATTTTGCTTTTTAAATTTTTGGTCTCAGAAACTCTTCACTGCCCTCATCTTAGCTGAGAAGACAGTTGAGCCATGACACTTTGGAGAAGGTCCAAACATTCTGGCTCCCTTCTCCCCAGTGCTCCTCACCACTCTCAGCCAAGGACGGGTGGGCCATTCTGTATAGGTGGGCAGGAGGACTGCCTGAAGCATCTGGTCAGATTGGAGGCCTGGTTATACATTTTCTTCTTAGATGAAGGCAGAATTTTGCTTTTGGATGGCTCTGACATGTCTCTGATATCTACATATCACTCCAAGTGGATTGATTTCTGGCTGCTCTATGGCACCCAATCCAATGCAATATGCTATTTAAATATACAGCCTTGAGCTGAAAGCAGT
The DNA here is from genome assembly GCA_013400975.1 of Atrichornis clamosus. NCBI lineage: Eukaryota > Metazoa > Chordata > Aves > Passeriformes > Menuridae > Atrichornis > Atrichornis clamosus. The sequence continues at coordinate 135,268 of WBMZ01013521.1, read as the reverse complement.
ATCTGCCATTTCTGTACCAAGAGAGCAGTGCAGGTGGAAAACGTACATGCAGGGAACTTCTCTTTATTCTGAACGTGCACACACACTCACATACCCCACCCCAGAACATTTCACAGGTGTTCCTGCTTCCAGTGGATCTAAAACCAGTCTGGAGCGAAGGCACCAGGGGCATTTGGGGAGCCCATTCTATCGGCTCCTCCCACTGATGAAAGGGAAGAAGAGCACAAAGCTACTTCCAGTGTGTGTGTTCTCTCCGAGGAGAATATAATCAAACCTATTCTCCACAGTTTCTGGACAGTATTTCAAATGCCTGAGCTGCCCCTTCATCAGACACTTCTGCCTGAAGCCTCAGACCAGCAAAAGAGATGTTTGAGACAGACACTGTAAAATCTCAAATACACATGTGCATTCCACCACAGCCTGTCCAACCTCATTTGGCACTGACACATGCAGCTGATCATGGTGGTCTCTTTTCTATAACCTCTGATGCTACGCACTGGAAAGGACCACCCAGCCTTTTCTCTCACCTACTGCATGCTCTTTGCAATATCTTGAACGAGAAGGGAAATGAAAATACTGCAACAGTCTTGGATGGTGTGCTACCCAAGGAATATCAGATTGGAAGCAGCTGTGCTGGCAGGTACCCTCTGCACTTGCAATATAGCCCTTTCATTTTCAAATGACTGGATGTACAGCAAAGGTCCCTCCACCAAAGCAATGAATATTTATTTGAGAAGTTTGCTGACAGAAAATCCTTCCACTGCGGGCGGAATCTTTGCAGCCAGCAAATTTTGCAGCAATGAAGTGACCGTACTGTGCCCCACACATTTTTCCTATATAAAGTCATCCTTTCCATCTCTACAAAGTACAGTTTTTCTGCCAACCATTCAGTCTCATGCTACTGCAATGCAAAAGTGAAACTACTACTGAGTGGAAGAGGTAGGTGATTTATGAGCGGTTTTTCTATGAAAAAACAATAATCTAATTAAAAAGACCAGTGATAGATGTGTGGTTAAAGATATTCCCAAACTTAGCGTCCTTTGACTTCTCTTGGCTACCACATTTGGCAGCTAAACAACAAAAACAAACCCTTCATCCTTGCTAAAGGTTTTAGCAGCCAAAAGCTAAAAAGCATCCACCACGTTCTCCATGGGACTCCCAGCACAGACCACAAAGGAGTGCTCAGCCCAGCCCCACTCAGTGGCTTGCAATCCCAGGTCTCAGAGGCTGAAGGGGACCTTACACAGGGGAATGTTGCAATTAGCAGTAAAAACCCTCTCTTAGAGATGATGGTTCTTAGGGTATTACACAGTACATTCTGGTTCAAACCCACTGGCAGCCTCATCTGCAGTACAAATAACACTAGAGAACCATCGATTTTGCCTTGACCTATCTGTAACCCAGCATCGGAATTTGTTAGGAATTGATGTCGTCAAGTTCTCATGTAAGAGACCTTAGAGTGGGCTTATAACATTTATGAGAGGAAGAAAGCTTTTCTTTGCAGGAATTTGGAAAGATTCCTATTAACTCGACATGCCATGCTTGCAAATATCTTTCCCTGCTACTGAGGAGAGGCAAGAGGTGCCTTAGTAGTAAATCCATGTGACAGTATGTGTGGAGGTAGCCAGCCTTGTCTTCATACCTGGTGCAATAATGTCTGTGCAGTCAAGGGAAACTGAGCTGCTCCTTCCTTCTTCCTAGCGTACTAGGGCATGCATGAATTATTTCCTAGTGTGTGAGTGTAGCTTTGCTGAAACTATTGGTGTTGCAGCACTTCAAAGAAATGGTCCCTTTGGTTAGAGATGTTTATTTCAACAGCCCACTAAGGATGCTGGGGCCTGCACCCACCTGTCTTATTGGTTGATTAAGACCAGATAGAGAAAGACAATGAAGGAGAAAAGAAGTGAGGTGAGGTAAGCAAGAAAGAGACAGAAGGACATCTTTACTGTGATGCTATATTCATGACATGGATTCTCCATTACAAGCTTAACTTGTAGATTTGTATTATCTCTTCCTCCACCTGCATGGTTCTGCACTACTGACATGAAACTAAGCTTGTCAGATGATCGAAGCTGGGGACAGTTATTCCAACTAAATCCCTTCAAAAAAGAAAAAGGAAGGTTGTAGCACTGGCCAGGGGTTGCACAGAGGTTGTGTGAAGGTTCTGTTTGTATTCACTGGGAGCACATCTCAGCTCCTGCTGTTTCTGACACATTGTCATCCATTTAGCTGGTGGCATGCATTTCAGCACTGTGCTCGGCACAGCATAAGCAGGTCTTTCATGGCATCACCAGGGAATGATGAATTTTCATAAGCATGTAGGGAAAATATATTTCAAATCAAGTCTTTAAAAGTTTGGAAAAGACTGAGATCTGCAAAACATTCAGAGAAACATCCTGTTCCTTTCACCTCAGTAGAACAGGACTTCCCAGCACATACGGAGAGTTCTTCTGAGCAAGATCCTGTATCTGTTGTGGGCTGGAGGATGCTGGAAACCTTGCGGGAGCAATGAAAAACAAACACCACATTCACAACAGCTTTACAAAACATCAGAGACACTGAATGTTGGATACAGAGAGGTGTTAACATCACAGTGACACCGGTAATGTGGAGGAAAGGTTGGGTTTTTTCCTTCAGATCTTTCTTCACCTCTTCCTATGTGTTTTTCTGCATAATCATAATCCTGCTTGACATTTCTGCACATACCCCTGGCCTCAGTAAGGGAATAGTTTCCTGCATCTTACTTCTTGAGAGAAGGGAAGCTGCAACTCACAGTCAGCATTACAGAATTCAGGCAGCACAATGCCTCTTGGAAAAACTTCTACTTTCTCCCAGTGAAAAGTGGCTAAACACATGCTGCAGTAGGCTTTTTTTTTTCAAGAAAATGTAAATACTCTTCTAATTGTGCCCATTTTATACTTTACGTCAGAGTATTTCCCGAGCTTCTCGATAGCCTTTCTTTTATTTCACTACTTCTTCAGTCAATAAATCATCATGAATCTCATTTCCATTTGGAAGTCCATTACTGCAGCTATTAAATGGTACCCACTACTGCGTCTCTAATAATACTGTGTCTCTTTTGTGGAATCAAGTTTCCACTTAATTTGGAAAATCCCTGCCCACACCTTGAAAGGTTGGCTGAGTTAGAAGATGCTAGTGAGTGGTGTCCTGGTAGAGGGGTTTCTTTGCCCTGGCATCCCTTCATTAGAGTTACTAGAGGTATTTTATGTGCCAACAAGAAAGGCAAGGCAATTAAAAGAAATGGGAAGGATAGAGAAAGTGAAAAAGAAGAGAAAATTACACCTGACAAGGGTAAAATTGTCACATTTTCCATATACAGACTATGTTTTGCTAAAAAGACAACTTTAAATTCTAAGTCAATATCCCAGAAATTAAAGAAGAATGTCAGAAGAGAATAAATGCAAGCAGCTGGGCTTAATCATCAAACCTGATCATCAGCAAAACTAATTGTACTAATCACATCTTCATTTCAGGATCTCTGAGATTGTGAACACGTTGGAATGCACCTTCTTCGGATGGTATCTCCTCATAGGGTCGATTAATAATAATCCAGACACCACCAAACTCCCAAGTTCAGTGCTTGAATAAACTAGCTAGTCCATCCTATCTTCAGGACTAAAACCTCCCAGCAACAATGATCCAAAAGCACAAACAAAATGCAATTGCTTAAATCTTACAGGAGTATCTTCCAGTCAATGCTGTAAGCTTTACCAAGTAAGAAGATATTATAACATGTTTGGAAGATTTTCTGATACAACAGTTTCTAATTGCACATCCGCATTATATGCTTACAGAACTTGGTTTTAAACTTTATTACTAGCTGGGCAAAATTTGTCTGAACTTCAGATGCAAAGTTAGGTTCCTATGTGCAAATTTCAGAGAAACTTTACTTGCTGAAAACTGTTCAATCCTGTTGAAAAAAATAATAGAATAGTTTAAGTTGAAAAAGATCTCTAAGATTATCAAGTGCAACAGTTACCCCAGCACTGCCAAGTCCTTTACTAAACCATTCTCCCAAGTGGCACATCTACGCATCTTTTAAATCCCTCCAGGGATGGTGACTTTACCACTGCCCTGAGTAGCCTGTTTCAATGCCTGACCACCCTTTCAGTGAGTAAATTTTTTCTAAAATCTAATCTAAACTTCTCCTGGCACAACTTGAGGTCATTTCCTCTTGTCCAGTCACTTGTTACTTGGGAAAACAGACTGCCCCTTCCCTCACTACAATCTTCTTTCAGGCAGGTGTAAGAGAGCAAGGTTTCCCCAAACCTCCTTTTCTTGAGGCTAAACAGCTTCAAGTTGCTCCCTCAGGTGCTCCTCATCACACTTGTTCTTTAGATCTTTCATCAGAATAGATCTGATGCTCTTCTGTGACTTTACACCATAAGAAAAAACATCCCAAGAACATTGAAAACTGAACTTCCAAAAAGCTCAGACCTTTGCACCAGAAACACAAGGCATTAATTTTGGTAGGCTACAAATTACTAACACAACAGCCACTCCAGATAATAGCATCTTACACAGTGTCTCAGTTATCTGTTACCTTTATTTACTAGTTTAGACTGAGTTACCATTTTGTTTACTGATGAATTTAGGATGCAAATATCCCCAGCAAGGTCCAGTCATGACATCCAGCAGCAGTTTCCGTGCTGAGGATCTGCCCAGAACAGGGTCACTGCTGGTTCCTGCACTTGACAAGGACTACACTCTTGAGCTAATCCATACCTAATGTCAAACAGACTTCCAGTTTACAAAAGTGCACTGAGAACCAATATATTAGGGAGAACTTCTGCTGTTCTGCTTCTCTCCTCTCTTGTGAGAGGAACATGCAAGAAATATCTTTTAATTCTCAAGACTCCATTGCCACTTCCCTGTCTAGTTTTGTATTCCTGTATTACAGGGCAGTTATTTGAGGCCTTACAATTTCCATGTCTCAAGTTTTGCAGTAAGAGCATAAGTCCTAGCAGAAGGATTTTAGTACAATTGTCCACTACAATTGAGATTTAAAGCTATGTTATCATATAACACATGACTAAACTTTCAAAGAACTTTCAGTTAAGCTTGCCACATCATGCTTATGTCCAGAACCCCTTCAGTGACAAATGTCACAAAATAATGGCACAAAGGAAGCAAAGTACGTGTTCAAGTCAGTAAAACTCATAAGTATGTTCTTCATGGGTACAATGAACTCTCTCACAGCTAGGCTATGCTTGGCCAGGACTCCCAAACACCTAACCAAAGATATCTGAATAGAAGTTGCCTGTACTGATAAACTGTCCTAGATGCTAAAAGGATAAATATTGCTTCATAGGTCCTTTGTACTATGCCTGCTCACTCTTTTTTAGCCAACTAATTCAATTTTTAAAAATACACCTCAGCCAGGAAGCAAGAACTGTAGCATTTTTGTAACCAACAGAAAGTCACCCTAATCCTTCACCCACACCCAGTAAAGAGAGAAGGAATTAAGGGCAAGTTTATCTTTTCAGGTACACTATCTGATCTTTTCTCCAATCTACTCTCTCTGTCCATACTCTGCTTCTTGCTCCACTGCTTCTAGACACCCACACTCATTTTACTTCATGGTTCTCATGCTGTTTGACATTCCTCACTCCTTGCTGTTAACCTCTTTCTCACAGCAGTCTTTTGCGGTTGCTTTTCTATTTTTCACTTCTCTTCAGCTGCCTAACTCTACTAAACTGAGTAGTTTATTGGTAAAAGAGTTTTCCTCCTAAACTTGGAACACAAACATTTTTAACTGAATAAAACCAATTTGATCAATGTAAGCAACAGAAAGGACTCAAATCTCTAGAAATTCTACACTGTGAGAAGGGAGGGAAGTGATTCTGGCTTCTTTCCCAATAATGTAGGAAACATAATATGCTCCTTCAGTTACTACAGTAATGCTGCAAACCCCTGCTGCTGGTTCAGTATGCAAGTGTAAATAATCACAATTTACAGAGTTACGGTGTGGATATTATTGTGTAATCTGGATAAATATGATAACAAAATATTTATATTGTATGTTTGTATAAGCCTGCTCTATCCTTGCAATATCCTTGGAATAGTCCTTTGCCTATTTCCTCACATGCTCCGGTGGTAGTGCACACCTGGCACATACTGGGAGTGCCACACCTTTCAATATGCTCTGTGTGGGCTCCACCCAGGGCTTGCTGCCAGCATTACCCACGTCACTTAGCCCAGGGCATCACGAACCAGGTCGCACTGCAGGCTGTGGAAGCACAGCAGCTTCTCCCCTCGCTGTCTCTATATCATCTCCTTGTGCTGTTACACACAGCTAAAGCTACAAGGATGGTTGGAAATTACTCTTCCAGCAGCACTGCAGCAGGGGAGCTTAAGAGCACACCAGAAAAATAATTTAAATTCCCCTTTCGGTTCAGCGACATAAATATGCCTTTGCTGGTTATTGTCCCTAAGTAAGGATATCAGTAACTCAGCATCCCTACCGAAATTTTTTCCCTAGGTTCTCAAGACTTCTCAAAATTCAGTTGGATCTCGATCCCAAGGCGCAAGGAAGTGCCAAGAGATGGCAGCAGAGAGCCCCTGCGGGAGCGGCACCAACCCGCGGGCACCACGGCGCGTTCTTTCCACACCGAGATGAGAAGGTCTGGATGCGTTTTGAATTTAAACCTAATAGAGGAAGTAATCTTAAAATGATCTGAAAAAAATCTCACCTCAGTAACTGGCTTGTAAAGACACCAGCAGTCATCCCTGGAAGGATCCCAAGGCTCTTCTCTTTCCTGAATTTTTTTGTATCAGGCAAGGGAAGAATTGTAGGAATGACGAGGACTAGCTCCTTCAGCAAGTGAAAAGTCCTGGCACGTGCCAGAACGCTACAGGGAACTGGAAAAACGCAGGTCCTTGAACACTGCAGCAGCCACCCTGCAGGTACGTGACCCTGCTAGCAGCACCAGCTCTGCAGGGCACTGCCCCAACACTAGGGCAGATTCCACACTTCCCTCTCTTGGCTCCTTAATACACTTCTAGTCCCGGTATATTTACGTGTGAAAACAGTTCATTGTCCTCCTCTGGTAAGGAAATCAGATGCCTCCTTCCGCATTTTAATTGCCCAGCAGCTGTTAATGCCTGACACACCAAATCATGTGCCTCGGGGGGTTCCTCTCTCTGAACATACCCACTACCGGAGGAAGTACAAGGGAGGCTGTATGTGCAGTTCTCATGCACATCTCAACTCACAAATGTGTCCATATGTTTGTAGCTAGAAATCTAGGAAAGGCCACTTGTCCAGCCTTCCACCTGCTTTGGGGTTGAAAACTTGGAGAAAGCTTGGAGAACTTGGCAAGCAAATCATTTTTTTGCCAAAGCAGAAAAATGAAGGCACAAGTATGGAAGAACTAGGAGGCATCTTTTGCATGAACAGTTGCCTCCAAATTCCTGAATAATCATGTTTATGGGAAATTTGCTTTTCTTACATCAACTTTGGCAGCAGCTGATATAATGGAAAAATATCACAAAGGATATAAATGACATTAGGAACTGGAATGTTGCTGCAGTTAGAGTAGTACCTGTATTTCCTTACACAGCATTGTAGGCCTATGCTGTACATTAACAGCATGAGATCACTGTCGTTAGCATGAGCCCTTACAGCTCTGAGAATGGGACTTACAGCTGGATAAGAAATGCTTTCATTTGGGATTTAAGGTAACAGGTAAAGAAATTAGCTTTTCTGTAGTAGCCTGGAATTCCAGCCCTAATCTGTGTTTCTGTACTACCTCACACAAAAGGTTCCCAAGATTGTTTACTGCTAGGGTTGACTTCTACTGAGGGAGATTTTTCAGGAGTAATTTGAATTATCATGAAAGGACTTACAGCATTTATCAGCCAGTTAGACTGGCCATTCTCCATGGATGCAACACAAGTCAAAGAATAGGAACGAATTTAGTAACAGGCCAAATATATTTCAGAGAGGCTAAAGAACAGTAGCTGGAGCCTTTAGAACTTTTAGCTTTTCCAAAGGTCAGACAAGATGAATATTAATCTGAAAAGCTCTATAAAACTATCTGTTCCACCATCTGAATCTCTGCTGATTTCCTCCAGGCTTGTCAGAACTTTGATATTGAAGACTATTTCTTCTCTGGAAGGGATAAAAAATTTCCAGCTGAGCTAGTCTTCAATCCTGACTTGGGTAAGATAAGGTGAACATCACTATTTATCCCTGCATGATGTAGGTATATATTTTCTCTACAGGTATGAACTTCTACAGGACAATGGAAAATGAAAAAGAAAATTGGGATTTTGTTTCCAGGCCACTTAACTAATTTTTCATTTTGATTCCATTTTATGAGCCTGCACACCCTCACACACATATATACACACCATCTCTCTCTTTTTAGCCAACTGTCACAGTCCAGTGTTGCAAGTCACTGACCTTTGCAGCCGAAGTCTGCTCTTCCAGGGTTAGTATCTTTATTGATATGGCATCACAGTCAACATAAATTGTCTCTCCTTTTGAGAAGATCCATCATCAGAGGGTTAATTCTGTCAAGCATCATTCTTGTGAGTTGGTAAGAGTGAGGCTTGTGCATGACAGGCTCCAGAGGTTTCTGCAAGACGCAAATGAGGTGAATATTCCAGTTAAGATAGTACCACATAAATTCTTTTCTAACAAGTCTCCCCTTGGAAACTGCAACCCTATTTAGGCTTGTATAGGCTTGTCATCAAGTATGAGATTCTGAAATCTAGTAAAAAATTAGCCTAAAAATAACACCTCAAAGTCATATGTATGAAGTAATATAAAGTTAAGAGATTCAAACCTTGTAGAAATCAACCTATTATAATGTCAGGATAATTATCAATCCTTTCTGCAAGTTTTTAAGCAAGCACAGCTGTTTTTGTCTTTTAAAAAAAATTACTATATTCAGTGATACTTTAATATCCTGACTTGCCCTAAACTATCAAATAAAGGTACTGTTGGATTTATGAGGTTTAAAATGTCTTTATTAGTGGTATTTTAGGGGTTTCACAACAAATGTAACAGCATTGTGCCTGGAATAAAAAACCAGAACCTCATTCATACTGCCAGGTGAGAGTTACCAATACCTTTTAACCAACAGACTGGGCAAAGATGAATTCCTTGAATGAACAGGTGAATTTGGGGTCAAACCAATTAGCAGATAAGCTTTTATTTAAAGGAAGGTTTAAAGGTTCTCGTGAAAGAGAAGATAAAGCTTTTTCTGTCAGCTGCTGCAGTCTATTTGAGAGAAGTTCCATTGTTAGGAACATACTACACTGAGGCTGGGCTGTGTGTCCTGTCAGTTCTACCCCTGATAACACTAAAAAGGATTTGTTTCTACATGGAACTCTACCAGGCTGTTCACCACATCCCTAAAGGGACTGAATGTTACTGCAGCATTAAGATCCTGGTAATTGGGACAGAATAAGACAGAAAAAACAAGACAGTAAGAGTTGGAAATTTAGAGATAACAGGAGTATGGACAGAAACATAAAATGTTCTTTATAAAACCCCCACAAACCTTACCATGTAGGGAAACATCCACTGCGGGGTGTGTGTACACCTACAATCCAATTAGTGCTTCCAACCCAGGAGAGTGTTACTGAGAAACGTACAAGGAACAGAGAAGCAAACTCTTCTGGAGAAGTAGCTCACAATTTCCCACAGCATGTTTGAATGTGCTCTTAATTCATCTGCTCTAGCTTGTTACTTCTTAGTGGATGTGCTTTGTTTGCTTTACTTACTTCCACAAATTGTCAAGATGTTAAATGTAATCTTTTAGCCTAGTTTATATAAGTTCCTTTGTCTGAAGGATTGTCCAAGAGGACTTTGCTTGCTGTGTTTCCTCCTGAAAACTTAATTCTTGATTTATTCTGAAAAACTTTGATAGGAAAGCTAACAATACCTGCAAGATAGTTAGCAAGAGAGTTTTATTTGTAATAAAGGCAATAATATATTTAGAATTGAAAATTATCCTGCACATTCAGGAGCCATGCAATCAAAACTTGGACAACCTACCTAAAAACCACAGTTACCTGCCTAGAACAGTTCTAGTTTGCATGTTCTAATCCTATTAAAAAGAGGGATTTAATATCCTAATAAGCTGTATTTCAGTTCAGTGATTTCAGAGTGACATTCAAAGGGATTACTTAGAAGAACTGAACTATACTTACGCTTAAGTGCTCTTAGAACCAGGCCACAAAACTCCTCTTTACGTTTTGTATTTCTGCAAAGAGCTCAATCTGTACTCAAACTTTGGTTTCTAGAAGCTCTTTCCAGACTTTCTTAGAATTATTATTATTTTCCCTGAATAAAATAGCTTGAGATTCATATTATCATATGCAACTATTAAAAGGAAACACAATACCTACTGTATGTGGTTTAATTTCAATTTTTTACCTAGCAGGGTCTCCTATCTATTTTGTGTAGGCATTCACAATTCAGCATGCACAGCCTGCAGACCGTACAAGCTCTCTTCTTCCTCTTGAGTGACTCAGAACAATGGATTTGTGATCAGGCGGAATCCTAACAAGAAATAGTTTACATCAATTTCACAATTTTTTAAATAACTTTCAAAATTATTTCAATTGCATCTTGATCTTTTTAATCTTTTACCATTACAGAGAAAAAACATTTTATTCAAAATCACACCTGAGCTGTCCACACAACACCACTCATCTGTATCTGACAAATCAGAAGCATGGCCCACAAAAACATGAGTCCTTACACAGCTCTTCCTTTGTCTACACTACACACTTCCAAGTATTTTCACTGCATTTAGGTTTTCTATTATTATAGAGATAGAAGATAATCAGATTAGCAGTAGCTTCCCAGTTCTGTAACAATTCTTGAATTATTTGGGAGATATTCCTTGATGCCAAGACCTGTGGCATAATCACATTACATTTTATTTTATGTGCACTTCCAGCATTTGTAGTTTTGGAGAAGAGTTTGAGGTTGTTTACATGCAGAATAATTTAAAAGTTAGGCAAATAAATCGCTTATTTTAAATCCTGAACTTTTAAAGCCATCTCAAAATTTTTTCAAGAACTTTCCAAGAAATGCAACAAGGCCTTAGGAGAAAGATGGCCTTTGGAAAAACACTAGGGCTTTGGCAATAATGATTCCAAAGCCAACATATGGTATGCAAAAATTACACTTTTTTTGTCTCTTTCCACTGCAAAAAGGCCTCATTCAGATTGTTTTCAGTGGCTGTACTGCACAGCTAGAATCTCAGCTCTCACCACAAGCATTGCTTTGTACACCTATCACTCACTTGACCATCTATTCTAATTTTTTTCTTATCAGCAGTTTGTGATGCTAATTAAAAGTAAATTTATATATCTCACACTATGTACATTTATTTTTTGATATGACAGTAATTCACCCTTCTGCTTGAATTAAGTCTTGTCTGCCTGTGTTGTCTTTTAACATTTTTTTTCTTCAGCTATCTGGGCAAACAGCCCTAAAACAAGGTCTTGAAATACTATCATGAGATTTCATACTACAGGCTGTAAAGATTATTTTCATAATTTGAATAATCAACACCCTGATCTATTTCTCCATTTAAATACTATGAGCAATTCACTGATATAGTTCTGACTAGAATAATGATTTTTAAAAGTGATGAAATGAGGAAAAACTCTTTCATTTAATCTAGATTTATCACAAAGTATTTACCTTTTACTGATTCTAACAGTAAATACAGCACCCTGTTAAAAACTGAGGAATGAACTGAGTTTTGTTCTTCTAATGCTCTCTGCAGTTTTACAAAGGCCTGGCTCTCATGGTGTGGTAAGGAAAGTGTGAAGCTGCCTTGCAGCAGAAACTCTGAGGTCTCTTCACTGGCATGGTGAGATAGTTTTACATGTTTCAGCAGCAAGATACTTCTTTCAAGCTCATGTGAGGAGAAATGACACAAGAAGTGAAAAAAGCAGGAAATGCTTTTCCAGAATATGTCAGTACATGTCAGTGTTGGAAGGTGAATTTTATCTCCACTTTCTATCTTGTCTAAAGTTGACATTCTCTCCTTTGATAAGAAAATTATACTTGCACTGTTTCATCCAGTTATTTCATCCAAATACTAAAGCATCAAAGCTGAAGCAATGATTCTTAAGCATGATGAACAAGAAAGCAACACACAGAAAATTCCTCCTGATGTAGTATAGATGTGCTCTCCATATCCTCAAAATTTAATATGAATGCATCTTTAGGCTGTCCCGTGAGATGCTCCTTCTCAAATTTTGCAGTCCAGAGCAGGTGCTCTCCTGGAAAGATAATACAATAGCTAAGTAAAGCTATCTGGAAACTAAAGCTGTTACAAATACTTCAGGTTATTCAAAGTTTACCTCTATCTGAAATACATTACAAGCAGCACTTCTTACAAAGGAAACAGAATATTTAATTATAAATTAGTACCTCAAACCAGCTTAAGGCTACATACATCAATGCTCCATTGAATAAACATCTTGCGCATTGAACAGTATTGCTGGTTTTCACCATTTTCCACTTGAATTTTCTAGGAATTAGGATGAATATTAGACCATTTGAACACAGGAATGGCCAAGAAAAGTACCAGAAACAGTGCAGAAATAAAGAGGCAGAAATAATATGGGTGAATTGGTACCACCAGTACCAAGTAGAGGAAATGACTGTAACATCTGAAGTGACCCATGAGATTTTACAGCAGATATTCACAATGAAAATATAGAGAGAATCCAAGATGTACCTACTTTGATCTCCTTCAAAAAGGTTTTCTTATAAGGTATTAAAAGGTTAATGATATAGTAATACTTTACATGAGAAACAGAGTTGTCTGTGCAATGGGACTATTCATTGACATGCTCTTTGACAGTTTAAGTTACAGTACAGCCAAGTATGACACAATATATTGCATCTACACAACAGTTTCTTTCCTGTGTTTCTGTGTGAATTAAGGTTACTGAATATTGTTGTAGATTCATGGACAAAAAAAGGCAAACTGCAAGGGAGTACCAATCAACTTTTCTAATGAAATACTTCATCCAGTAATTGTAGAAGTCTGTATAAAACCAATGATTCTTCTCACAGCAATTACACCTCAATCTGTTTTGGAAAAGGAGAAGTATTTTAACAAAAATATCCAAAGGTGTGAATTACTTTCCAGCCCATTGTGCTTTTATGTGCTGTAACTCCCATTGACCACAGAGAGGCTGACAAATTATGTGATACCTCTACTAGCTACCTTCAAATTCACAACACATTTAGAAATCAGTTTCAGAAGATATTTATAAAACCTGTTGCAAGTTTTCAATACTTGTAGTAATAGCCTAGCTCCACAACATCCTTTTTGTTCCTCACACTTAGATTCTACAGAATATTTTTATTAACAAAATATAAAAGGAAATGACAAAAAGGAGTAATTTTGTAATTCTGTTTCAGCTGATTCTGTACTCCTGTTATTACTCACTATGCTGATTTTTCTGAACACCTCCATCCCCATTATAAGTGATAAAACACAAGAATCTAAACATTTCCTGACTTTCTTTTGTAATTTAGTTCCATTTTAGTTATGCTTAAATACTTCTAACTCCCAATCAGAAACTCATTATTTAACAGAAAATCAATGAGCTTTATATCAAACATATAATATTAAGAAAGCAATTAGAGAACTAATTGTTTTGCTCTATTTTTAAGTTAAATATCAAATAACTTTTAGCTGAGTAAAAAATTCAATGTTGCACTAGTGCCATGGGCTCCTGTTTGTTTTAAGCAGCTATAAACCCATGCTTTTAAAGAAATACTTCCCATGCAGATCCCAACACCAAATCCATAGACTTCACATTGTATTAGACTTTGGACAAAGGCCTTATAATTTGAGAAGGTCTGTTATAAATTATTCTGATCAGGGCTATCTGCTAATATAATTCAGAAGTTAAAGAGATTGCAGCCTGAGCAAACTGACTTTGTTCTTTGGCAAAGCCTGAGTAGAACTGCCTTAAAGGACAAAAGTAGAAGTGTTTCGAGCAACTCCCACCCCTTTTTGAAAGGCTCAATGTATGTATGCATGTATTCCAAAATGCTACTTGAAAATATCTGACTCTGATGTGTGTCAACTAGGAGGAAAATATCAGTAACAAGCCTCTAACAGTAATATAAAAGGTCAGATATTTTCTGCTCATCACCATTGTTTGCCTAAACATGGGTTCAGGTCACACCTACCTGGAATAGCCCTAAACATCAGGTGCAGTTTGTGTATACATGTGGTGTACTGTGAGTGCCATCACTGCCTCACTTTGCCAGGGCCGTATAAATGTCCCTGGAAAGAAATCCTACCTCAAGATAGTAATGAGGACAGAGTGGTGAGAGCAGAAACAGATTAGTCATCTTGCAGATGAGCTGGAAATAATTTCCAGTTAATTTAGGTCTCTTCTTTTTGTCCAGCATCTTAAAGAACCAGGTTATTTCCTTTTAAAAGCAAACTGGTGCTTTCTTTTTTTTCTCCCCCCATTCCCCTCAGCCCAGTCATTGCCTTAGATTGATTGTGGCACAGCTGTCATTAGAGACATCAGCTGATAACCATGGATACTGTGCTGTATATCACAACACAGATGGTTTTGGTACTTCAGTGACTGGTAGAAGCTCTAACGATAAAACCATAGGTTTTGTTGCCACTTGGAGTTATAAAGCTTGAATGCTTGTTTCCAAAATTACTTGCAACTAGAACTCCTGGTGTCAGTTACATCCCTAAGGGCGATTCAGTGCAACTGTAAACCTCTTGTTGAAGAGATGGATATTTGACACGCAAATCATGTCCTTACTCTGCAAATACAATTTCACGTCAGTCATTTTAATACAAGAGCAGGTAAGTGGCATTTGGCTTGCAAGGGTCTCATAACCAAGGAAATTGTTCTTGGTGTAGGTGCAGAACCTCCTATAAATACTGTAAACTACACACAGTATTTGTGTTATCACTGCCTTCCCTTGAGGTGTTGGGTGTGCAACAACAATTCTTTCCAGTTCAAATACATTATTCAGTCTGGATCTTCACCTTTTCACAGCCAAAAAAGGCCCTCTCATCTTTTTGCAGCAATGAGCATGAAACTAGTTCGGTAGTTTAAAATGGCCACAGAGTTAGGTCTGTGGACCTTTCCAGTTGCTTTTGTTGCAAAAGAGCCAAAGTGAACCATTGGGAGGCCAAAGAATACTTTTATTCTGTTTGCAAAGTGTCTGACACAATAGGCCTGCCCACAGTGAAGACCCTAGAAATTGCAGTGAAATAAACATTAGAGTCAAAGCAACTTCAGGAATAGTGGAGATCCATTAGTATAAAAGCAGCTGCAAAATCAGATACTAATTCTGTCAAAAGTGCAGTGAAGACATCACATACTGACATAAGCAGTCTTCTGAAAACTGAGCTATTCCTCTGGACTCTTGGAGTTCATCAGCTCTCCAACTGATGGGAGCCTTAGGACTTATCTGTCTTAAAAATACACCTAGCAGCCTCCACAAAATATTGTGAGGGAAAAACTCATTCAAGAGTCTAAATTCTTCACCTGAAGGTTGCCTTCATTGCTTAGCAGCATAAACTAAATTCCTCTTGCCAGATTTCTCATGGTTATATGTTCCAACAACAGCATCAAGACAATCTCAAAGAAGAATATTCATCTTGAGGTCATAGCAATCGTGAGATCATAGCTTTTAGAGTTTGCCAACACGTAATTTGCCTTGTTGAGTCTTGTTATTCAATTAGAAGATGTCATTTCAAATACTGAGAAACATGTAAGCCTGATGGTAAGTCATGCAATTATAGTTGAGTACTCATATTGCTGGAATATCACAGGCCAGGCTTCAACTTTAGTAAAGTCATTAAAAAAGGTCTTTGGTCAGCTGGCAGCAGTAGCACTACTAAGGTGAGTGACGAAGACAGAGGCCTTGAAACAAGAGATGCTGCTGAGTGTTTCAGACTCCAATCTGGTCTTGAGGCCAATGACTCATTTACAGCAGGGGCTGGGTATGGCTGGATTCCAAGCACTTGTAGGTACTTGTAGGTGTTGTTTGATACAACTTTCTCACTCTTTCTCTAACACTGTACAAGGAAAGTGTCATGTGATAACATTAGACCTGGCATGTGTCTTTTAATCCTACAGAGAACACTAACATAAAAAGGAAGAAATACTGTCATCCCTAATAGCATACACCTTTCCCTGATTCACTGGAGAACATAAGGCCTTATTCCTGAACCCCTCTTTTATTTTTTCTTTGTATCAGAATGAAGTCAGAACCTTTAGAAAGAATGCTAAACAGAAAACAGTGGTAGTTGCTACCTTGATCACATGTACTCTGTCCTTATATACAGCTATACTAAACTAGATTTGTGTCTACTGAAAATATTTTTCAAAGCATGGTTAAAAGGAAATAGTCCATCTCTTTGATGAATGAAAACAACTGACAGAAACCTACATTGCAGTTGCAACAAAGCCCTTTGGGCACACTTTGGTGCACATTATGATGCTGCTTGGGTGGTGAAAGGCATGAGAGCATCATAACCCCCCTGAGGTAACCTATTATGATGGAATAAAGCATGCTCTACTGTGTTTTAGTACTTAGATGAACCACACAATTATCAAATTAGCACTTTATTAACTTTGTTTTATTGAACCTAAGCCATACCATATTTTGCAGGACTTGAGCTACTGTGGCTTAAGAGTAAATTACAGAACAGTAGTTTTATGAAATTCTATGTTGGCTAAGAAAACATAACCTGGTTTTGCTAGTTATAAGATTTGCTGGTTAAACAGAGATTCATTAATTCAGTGTATGAAGTCAGCATGGTTGTTGAGATAATTTAAGGATTCTGTGTGTAGAGAATTAAAAAAAATTGTTTCTGGAGCAGTGAGGTGGCACTCATGCTTTTCCTTCCCTTTCTACATGAAAGCATTGGATCTTTTACAGCTAATCTTAAAATTGATTAAAACCTAAAAATTGATTAAAAACTAAAAATACAGCGAATAGCAGAATCAAATGCAAAATTCTAAAATCCTCACTAAAATTAGGAATAATAATGATCATTAGGAAACCTAATATTGCTAAATACATGAACAAAACTGCATTTGGTAGTCCTGTTTTTTACTAAGGTATGTAGCTGGAAAGGCTGAATTAACAGGTTAAAACCAGCAACACTCATAAAATTTTCAACAGCTAAAACAACTTGTTTTTGTAGCATATCTCAAGTTCTACTATGAAGACAGACACTTAAAGAATGCATCCTTTTTGTCCCCATATGCCTATCACACCAAATCACTTTTAGCTGCTACTAGAGGCCTTGCTCAGCTGGAAATGTATAACGTACTGCAAGGTTTATAACAGGATTTTCATTTATATTTAGACACTTCACCTTATTTGAGCCACAAGTTTTGTTGTCAAGGGACAAAGGAATAACTTTACAGACACTCCAATATATGGGTGTATATTCTTCAGGTAATCAGAAAGTAAAAAAACCATCTTCTAAAATATTTTACTATTAAACAGGTATTTTTATGTTTCTGCCCGGGTAAACTTATTAAGCAGAATGACAGGTCTTTTTAGAAAGCATAGCCCACTGACATGTGGCAAAACACTGTGCACACTTTATAAAATTTGGATTATTAGCTACTTTCCTAGTGTTGCTAAAGGAGTGAATGTCACTCCAGGCCAGGAACAGTGTTCTCCCCATTTATGCTGTGTAGACCCTTTTTCCAAGTGTGATTTCTTCAAGCATTCTTTTTCTCCTTGCAATTATATAGTAGAAGTCACTTATACTTGACAATAAATGCTAATTATCGTGATTCTGAGGCAAACACTAGAACTAAAGAGAGCAACTTCTCAACTGATACAGACACTTTGGAGCTATGTTGTCATCAGCTGAAGTTCTGGTCTTGAATCAAGAGAGGGACAAATCTGGATAAGCATGAAGTGCCTTTATATAGATATGTTCTACCCTTCAGATATTTCCAAATCAGAATGTATTTCCTTAGTGCGTATAAACTCCATGAATAATTTAAATTATTCAACCCCCAGTAATTATTTAAATATTTTAAATCTACACCAAGTTTAAGCAGCCAAGGGTTGGGCCATATTTAGTAACTATAAGTACTTCCTTTTGAAAAATGAAGGTAAGTGGTAATTTGTCATTAGTATATACAAAGTGCCAGCTTGCCTAGAAGTAGAGTGGAACACATAAGAATGCTAGTTGGGTACATTATATCTCAGGCTTCATTCTTGGCCTTTTGGCCCTCCTCCTGCTCATGGACTCAACTATCATCTCGAGTCCTGAACAGACTGGCTTAACAGCCAGGCTTACGTTAAAGATATAAGGCCAAGTTGAAAGGAAAGACCCAACTGCTTCACCCTGCAATTCACTCAAATATTCGCCTCTGAGGCTCCAGTAGCACAACTTCCCACAGGCAGAAGGACAGCCCAGTTCACACTCACCATGCTGTCAACCAACACCTCCAGCAAGTGAGCAGGGGGCTGCCAGTGCCAGCCCTTGTGCCTATAAACCCCTGCTGACTCTTCCCTCTCCTTCCAGTCATGGCCGAGTCTGTGGCACACTCTACAAGAGAAGATTCATCCTTTTCTTCCCAGTGTGCAGGTCAGAAAGATTTTTAGCTATGAATTTTTTAAAGTTGACAAAAATGTTGACTTAGTGAAGATTTTATCAACTTTGCCTTAATTGCTAGCAGGGAATAAGTAGTGATAAAAATCATATGCCTTATTAATATATAAATAAATTATGATAGCAGTCTTTCTATCTCTAGGAGGTTGGCTGAAAAACAGCTTGTCATGGTTGGGTGGCATTTACTTTTCTATCTGTCAATATTTGGAGGATTTTATTACTTTGCAATGCCAAGTTTAAAATGGCTAATGGAAATACTAAAATGGAATTAATCTAACTAAATAAAACTGGTTCTCTGTGTGCTATTCCCTTGACAGTAACTTAATGTGCTTTCTGAAACAAAGCTATGGTGGAAAAATGGGTTATATTTAAGTTTATATGTTGTTCATTTACTTACTCTCAGAAACTTTCTTTTCCAGCAGAGGAAAGCCATGGTGCTTTATGATAACTATACCTCAAATATTTACACAGGACAGAAGGTTAGAAGTGGCCAGAGAGTTTCCAGATCCACTGACTTATCAAATGTTCTGCTTTTGGAAAACAGCAATAACAAAGTGACAGCTTATTACCCATACCAATAACAACACTGCACTGCCGTAGGTCAGTACTGCTAAGTTTGGCCAGTCTAACAGTGGTGGCCTAACATGCAAATTACACACAACTCCAGCTGGTACTGCAGTGTTTAACAAAATTCCAGGTGTCAACAGAAGACCTTTGTCAAAAGAGAACCCTCTTGCCAGGTTAACTTTGCTGCCTACAATGACAGCACCACATCTGTGGACTGGATGCAGGCTGCATTTTTGGGGATGGGACTCCATCATACCCAGAATAGTTGCTGTTCAGAGATATCAATAATGGGAATATTTCTAGTCTATTCATGAAAGAATCATAGAATAAGATAATCTCCCTTTATACTTCTCATTTTAAAACTTTATACAGTGACTTGTGTCTTTTTCAGAGCGGTTTTATGAGTTACTTGCAATAAAGAAATACGCACTTCCACTTTAGAGAGCAGAAAACAGAAGACCCAGGAAATGAAACAAAACTCTGAAAACACTAGAAGCATTAACTGCTGAAAGAGAGGCTAACAGAATAACCAGCTAGTCACCAGAAGCTGGGAAATACAAAACATGATCTCGTTGTCAAAGCAGCAACTGCTCCAGCCAAGATGTGGGAGCTGCAGGAGGCAGACAGACGTGCCTTGGGTATCCACAGTAGGTCTCCTGTTCCACACATACACACAGGGGTGAACTCTAGTGGATCACTCAGCTGATACCAGCAAAGCTCTCTCGCAGGTGTTAGCACAGATGTGTAAGCAGTGTCCAAGGCAAGCACAGGCAGAACAACACACACCAATAATGCACAAAGAACTTGGAGATGACAATGACCTTTCCATTCCAGGCATTGAAAACACAGTAAGTGTTTCATAAGAGACATCCACATTAAAAGAATAGGGAATGGGAAGACACTGTGGCACAAATGTTCTTTAGAGTTCACTCACCTTGCTCTTGTATTGCATTGGCCACACACTTAATTACAATTCCTGACACTTACTTCCTATCTACAGATTTCATGTTAGACATGTGACATCTTTGTCATTAAGCTGAGCTGAGCTCAGACTCAGTCCTAGTGCAAACACACCACAAGTGTGGGACATCTTGGCACCTTGGAAATATTCATGACAGTTCCTCCTTCACTTCCAACAGCCTATATGTAG
Organism: Atrichornis clamosus; assembly: GCA_013400975.1. Taxonomy (NCBI): domain Eukaryota; kingdom Metazoa; phylum Chordata; class Aves; order Passeriformes; family Menuridae; genus Atrichornis; species Atrichornis clamosus. The sequence continues at coordinate 114,904 of WBMZ01013521.1, read as the reverse complement.
TCCCTTCACTTCTTCACTTTAATCTGTCAGTGTCAGCATCTCCAGGTCTTACCTATCATCACTGCAGGGAGCCTCTGGCAACTCTGCAGAGGTGGTATTAGTCCACAAGCAATAGATGCAATCCATTTATTTCTAATTTACTCCAGAGCACCATCCGTGACATTCAAGTCACTGGAAAGGAATGCAGTTGAGACTGAAAGGCAGTGTTTCTGGTGGAGCCATGCTCCACCTTTTGGCTTCTTCATCAATTTCTTTTTTCAAATGTCACAACTTGTTCAAGGTCTTTTATCACTCACTGGTAAAACTGCCATTAAGACAAATTGTCACCTTTTCTCTTATTTTCTGTCTACAGAGCCATGCTTTCTCCTGCCATCATCATCTTCAATGGAACCCTTTCCACTTTTTCCTTAAAATTTTGTCAGAGCACCAGAGCCCAACGGACACACACACTGGAGGGATTCAAGCACCATGACTCATTCCAGAAGAGATGGAACCAAAAGGCTGGAAATGACTCACTATGAGATAGCACACCATTTTTTCTCTCGAGACAGTCATGGTGCCAGCACATTACCTTAGATGAGAATAAGGCAAAGTCAGCCAGCTCAGTCATTGCTTCAGAGAATGAAACATTCCTGAACTGTATGGATTTCAAATTGCAGCAAATACCAGCGGTGACTTTGAGGACTACAGCACAGGTCATCAATTCAACTATGGTAAAAAGAGTTTCAGAACTTGAATGCGAAAAGTCAAGATTCTCATCCATAACCAAAAGCCTTGAAACTTTTAATGACAATTCACAGTTTGTAAGGATAAGGGTAAGAAGATAACGCAATTTTTAACCTAACACCACTTTGTAATTGCATAGAAAAAGATACAATTCATAGAGCAAAATATCTTTTTATCAATAAACAATCTCCTGACCAAGTCTCCTTGGCAGCAGTATAGCATTAGCTGGATAATCTGTCAGGAGTGGGCTTAGTAATGCTACATCAGTTTTGATCTTCATTCCAACTTCTTTTAGACCTGGAATCGATATGCAAAAGATCCCATCTGCACTGTTTCATGTAAAACTCAACTTTCAAGACCACATAACACAATGGCTCAGAAGTTAAACAAATTTACTTGACCTTTGAATAAAATGCAAGAAGTAGTGTTGGTTTTTGTTGCTCTTCCTTGAACTTTTCCTGGCAGCATCAGCTCCTCCTGACACTCACCTTTCAGGGATATTTCATTGTTAGTCTACATGCAGAAACACTTTGCCGTAAGACTCATCTATAACTGAAGATTATCTCTAGAATTACACATTTAGCTTTTAAGATAAAGTCATGAATCCTGGCACTTATATCTAGGATACTGGACAGACACAGTGCCAAAAATATCATATAATGTTATAAAATTCACAATTAAATGGTATAAAGATATTATCACTGCAAGAAATACAAAGATCTCCAACAAGTTAACTTCAAGTAATGCCTCTTCCAGTCTGCAGTTACAAAAAAAAGAAGTTACAGGAGTCTTGAGCTTACAGAAAAAATTATATATGGGGTGGGGCCTTGTGTTCCAAGATGATTTTTCCATAAACTGATGAAAAACCTGTTGACAGTAATTATTCGTAATCCATGAGTAAATCAATTTTTCCCTATAGACTCCTGGTTTGTAATGAACTTGTTTATTCTGAGTGCTCTGATCTCACAGATTGAAATGTGAATCTTGTTGTTGTGGTATAGTTTATATATAGGGAAGTATAGTTTTGTGGGAACTAGCTTTCTCCATAGCAAGGAAAAAAAGGACAAAGATTTGAGTCCTTGCTCAGGACAGAAATTTGCTGTCTATTAGGTTGTGGTTGAAGCAGCTCTTAAATCTCTTATACACCAGATAGGCTCTTCAAATCATAAATATACTACCACGATTTCTTTTAGAAATATTCTGTGGAGCAGGTTTTCATTTTGATGGGACTTCTGTTGAATTTGTTTCCTGGAATGTGGTATGTGTTGTGCTGAACTGTAGATCTTTAAATTGATTTCTCTTTACTTTAAGAAAATTTTCTCATGCTAAAACGACTTTATTACATTTATATATTTGTTGGCCAGCTAAGATCAATATTAAAGGTAGCACCTGTAAAAGTTTGTGAGTTTGCTCCTGGGATTTAAAAGATTAGCTGCACATGAAAATCTATGTTGCTGCTTATGTGGTGGCCTGCGGTTTACGCATTCTTTCTTTTTCCAGAAACTGTTTTAAATATTTTTTAGATACGTAGTATCATGAAGGTGATTTAATGGTGTTCGTGTTTCCAGGGGATTTGACTCTCTGCAGTTCATAGTCTGGAACATTTCCTAACTTGTCGTTATTAAATCCCAAGTCTCACTCCCTCCCATTACCATGAAGGAGAGATACTGACAGCAGCTCATTCTCATTCCCATGTGCTTTTCCCATCACCTGAAGTGCTGCTTATGCAGTGCCATTATCAACTCATTCTTATGCTCCTTGTTGTTTTGCTGTCAAATTCAGAATCTTGTCACTGACACTGATGAGAGATCTCCTTGTTTGCCCAGCCATTCCTTGACAGGTCTAATACTGTTGCACTTGCTCCTGAGGCAGGGAAACTGGCTGGTGCCCTTGGGAATTCGTCAATTCTGTTTCCTGCTTATGATGCTGCAAGCAATTCCATTGTGTGCTGTTCTCTTTGGTTACTTCCATGCCACAATTTTGTTTTAGACTTCTCTAGAGTTATCTTCCCAGCCAAGGAAAAGGCAAGTGAACTTCACCTCCCAACTACCCAAACATTTTGTTGGATTGGGAGGTAGGTGAGGAAGCAGTGAGCAGATGGCCAAGAGGACGAGAGAGCAAAAAGTGGGATTCTGTGGCAATCTCTTTCAGGTTGATGCAGTGCTGCAAGCTGTTGTAATGGTTCAGGGTTCTGAATCAGAAAGAGATTTCTATTCCAGGCACCTGAAATGGGATCCTCTGTGCAAAAATCTACACAAACCCTTAAGAAACTGAGCAATGACTGAAGATAAACAATGGCCAAGGAATGTTTGCCTTACAAAAACAATTTCAGGAAGTAGCTGAAAATGTTCTTGACCTTATTTTATATTGATATTCCATTTTTATACTCCAGAGCAGACAAAAACTGTGATAAAAAGCAGCTCCTTCATTAGTGGTACCTCAAGAAAGGCATAGTCTGATGAAGTGGGGAGTGCCCTAAAATGAAGTTCTATAGTAAGTGAAGCTGGGACATGACTAGAGCAATTTTTTTCCTTTAAAGATGCTCTTTTGCATCAATTCCTTAAGCTGTCACTTTTACCTTAGACAAGTGATTACCTACAAGTAAAAATTTTGCTGTTTTACACATGAACATGCTTACAAGCAGAAACACTTTCAGTGCATCTGAGAGAAGCACAGGCAAACAATGAAGGGCATAGAGGAACACCTTTACCTGTAGTTCTTCCAGGTCTACACAATTGCAAAGTTGCAACACCTAATTTGCAGCAACAAGTATTGCAGTGCTTAAACCAGTAGAAGGCAATAGATATTCCTGATTTAAATATACAAGAGTTCATAAAGGGCTAGGAAGTAAGTCTGCCTCACGATAACGTTCATTTGATCCTTTTAGTACTCTCACATTCAGTTCAGAAGATGAGATTGCAGACATTTTGTAATTACATTTGCATGTCTAACAAATATTACTTTGACATGTAGGATCAAAATCTGTCATTTTAGATAAAGATACTATAAATCTTCCATGTGCTTAGTCAGTTCTTCAGTTCATCTCTAAGTGGGGTACTAAGAGATCTGGAAGGTTCCACAGTTCAGGTCAAGTCTGAGACAAAAACTATATAAAATTGAACATGGAAAGTGAGAAAAGCAACTTTAACATGAGAATGAGGTGTCCTACATGCCCAAAGTTTATTGCCAGGAGCTCTTTCTAAAAGGCAGCCCAAATACCTGGAGAATCATGTATGCTGTTGAATTATACTTAGCCATCTTGCTTTGTTTACATACTTCAGATGTTGCTGTTTAACTCTCCTCTAGGCATGAAAGATGTTGAAATTTTACCAAAGGCAAAAGCAATATGTGTGCAGTTTGCAAAATGATTTAATTACTGTGCAGTTGGTTGGCAAGAGTGATGCTGAAAGCCACACAACTAAGTTGCAATCAGTTGTGTGCATATGCAAGATTATATTTTAAGGAAAGGAAAATAAAATATGGTTGTTGCACATAAAAGACATGAAAAATGACCAGAGTACTGAAAGCTGGGGCCAGAATTTCTGAAGATATTCAGGCAATAAACTGGTCATATATATTCAAGATCAACTTTCTATCAAGTTCTAAATTACTATATTTTATTTCATTATTTCTTTTATGTCCTGAGTCTTGTAGTAAAACAGCTTATTAGTTTTGTTTGCTTTTCTCTCTTCCTTTAGATTGAAAAACAAACTTCAGATTTTCTGATTTACAGTAAATAGTGGGGAGGAAGATGATTGTGAGGATTTTATTGCTGCAAAACTGACATATCAGTTATTTGGGAAGGTATTTGCTCACCTCATCAGCTATTTTGTGTACTAATTAAATTGATGGATTATTGGCCAGGCAGAAATCTTCAAAGGTGTTTTTGGAATACTGGAGGTGCTCTGCAGAATCAGAAATGCAAACAGCTTGATGGTTAACGGGATATAATTAAATGCACAAGTGATGTTACAATAGTGCCTGTGGGTGATCACAAAGACTTCCTCCCCTTCCCACCCCCAAACAGGTAAGTTAATGGTCCTGCATTCAGTAACCCTGGAACACTTCCCTTGAATATGCTGTTTGCTTGTTCTTTGGAGAAGCTTATTCTTCATTGACATTTTTATTTGCTCAGCATATTTTACCTTGCATGCAGTGTTGACATGACACCCCAGCTGAGTATTGCTTGCACATGGAGTCACGTGCCAAGTCACTTGTAGTGCAATATGCACTTAGACAGCAATTATACTCTCCAGTATTGGATTTAAAACAACCTTAGATAAACCTGATTAAACCTGAAAAGAAAAATCCTACCCAGCACGTTATTTCTATCCAAGCAAATGTGCAAACAGTCTGGATAGAAAAATCCTACCCAGCACGTTATTTCTATCCAAGCAAATGTGCAAACAGTCTGGTACCATGATGATAAAACATACGAAAACATTTAGTAATATGAGAACTTGTTTGATGTGTCTGAGACAATAAGTACCTGCACATTCTGGCAAGATGTAATTAATCAAACAACTTAATTTTTATCAGTTTATCAACTTTGTATGTAAAGGTGACCCCTTCAGTACAGGTGCAATAAAATCACCTTCACATTTTCAACTTTCCACTGGAAAAACAGGACACTTTGATAAACAGGGAAATCAGGAAAATTTGCTAAACTCTGTGGTTCTGCTATCACCCCTCCTCACAGGAAAACTAATGACACAGGCTTATGTCTTAGTTGGTATATATAGACCAGAAACTGTACTGGTGTGAGAAATTATGTGTAAGGAGCCAAATACTAGTTCAGATGGATCAAATTCCTGTTTTCAGCTAAAAACAAAGCAGAATTTTAGTTAGTGCTGGCAGTTGAGTTGGAGTTGTTTATTCTCCAAAATGAATTTGAGCCAAGTACTTGATGGTATTCAGCAGTTTACTGTGATTTTTCCAGCCTTGTTTATGAATAATGGCAGGACTCCAGTTTTTACAAATTAAAAAATAAAAAAGACATAAAAATGGCTAAATTGGATTCTATCCGCCATTTGGTAGAAATACAAGATAATGTGAATGCTATTAATGGATTTTAAGTTTGACATGTTGGGCCTTGTTAGCAAATCCCACCCATCTAAAATATTCTTCTTAATCATATCATTAGCGTGCAGAACCTCCCTGCAAATGATCACTCTTTCAGGAATACTTACAGTATTTCAGTGGAAATTTTGGCAGAAGAATAAGTACTGCAGGATGGGTTTTTTCAATACTGTGGTTCTTGTAAAGAATCAAGCTTACTGAAAACCATTCCTTCTGTTGTTAGGTCACAGTTACTTCTTGCTAATGTCAAAACAGGAGTAAAATATAAGAAGTCCTCCACCCAAAACCTAAACCATAATTTGGCACATTTCTGAGGTTTCTGCTCTAGGTATATTGTGTGACTTGCAATTCCTTAACACACACATCTAAATTCTCCTGTGATATCCCCTACGAGTCTCAGCATCCTCAGGATCAGGACTCTTCTTTTTACCAACAGAGTGACTACAGGAATGGAGAATTGCATTACATGCATTTTCTAGCATCTGATATACAAGTCGGGATTTCCCATCTGTGGACTGATTTTTCTTGTTGGTTGCCTCTGATTCATTCAGCTACATCTGTGCTCCAATACATATTGTGTACTATTAAAGTGGTTTCCAGAATGTTATGATGCTGTAAAAAACTTAGCTCCAAGAAAATTTAAAACAGAATTGCTCACAGAAATCACTGTCTGGAAACAACTGTCTTTGACCTCTAGCCCATACACAAATAGCAACGGAGAGATCAAATTCACACACTGTCTGCACGCTCCTCCCTAATCCCACACTGGTCCACGATAGTTACATGAGGCAATTCCAGCTCTCTAAGCAGTTGTGATGAAGCCCTTGGATTCCTTGACTCACTAATACTGATTTTACTCATGAGGAAATACCAACATCTGACCAAATAAGACAAAGTATTACATGAAATTCACTTTCCTTTGTGCAGGGGCAGAAAGTACTAAGGAGGCAAAGAACCCCCCAAAAAGCATCACCTACTGTGCAGTCTTTGCTACCAGAAAGTGAGAGGTCTGCCTGGGTGCTTTACCTGGCAAAAAGCAAACTGGATTTCTCAGGGGAAAAACTGGTTTGATGATATTGCAATGCCCCCAGAGGAGACAGAATATATCTGGCAGAATCACTGCTTTGACAGTGTAGTTAAGTTGTGATTTAGGGACTACTTGCCTGTCTCTTACTGTGAGAATTTACCACTGGAAGGGGAAAGGCAGACTGCTGCTATAATGCTGTGGTACTCTGTACTGTTTAATTTGCCTCATTTGAGTAGTAATGCACTGTCTCGTGGGACTATATTAGACACAACTTATTTCCAGCACAAAAACCTTTGGCTGGCTGCAGAATGGTCCTGACATATTTGCTGTAAAGGAAATAGTATCTATAACATGCTGAAGAATGGTGCTGAACAAAGGAATAAGAAAAAACTTACATTGCTATCATTACTTTTCTTATTAGGAAATGAAAGTTAGACATAAAATGAAAAAAATCAGCATAGGACAGCACTGACACAGGTACTCATTATGGAAACAGGCTCAAGCAGATATCTTCCTTCATCCTCAGGCTTCAAAAACCATTTCACAGTTCACAAATCACTGCTGGTGTTTGGCACTTCCACCGACCAGAATAAATGACAGGCCAAAGGAGAGCAGGAAAAAAGATCAGGAGTATTTATGGTCAGAAAAGTGTTTAATGTTAATCAACAACATTGTTTTTCCCTTTCCCTGTTTGTAAGATACAAAACTCTTTATGGAATGCCTTGCTTCTTTAGGACACTAACACAAGAAAAAGCTGGATTTTTAATTAGAAACCTTCCTCATGTTGTCTGACTAACCAAGAAAACAAGTTCAGGCCATTTTCTCAAGCAGCTAGGCTATAGAAGCTGCTGACACCTTGCTGGAAGAGAAGCTTTCAGCAAAAAGCAATATACAGTATCCTTCAGACTTCAGCAGCCAAACAAATGCTTTTTCTAACCCTGTTGTTTGAGAAGCTCCTACATTAGATACACATTAAGGCACTGATGCCTGAGACAGAACACAGAGGTGCCCCTTCGGCTTGAATCACAAATTAAATTAAAATAAAAGCAAATATTTCTAAGCAGTATTAACTTAATAAATTGCAAAAGACAGAGAACAATTACTTCATTCGTAGCAGAGAGGACGAAATAAAATACTCTGTCCATTATGGGATATTGTTAGGAAAATGCTATTCTTCTGAGATGTTTTTCTAGCTTGATTAGAAGAATGGTATGTTTAATAAGTGTTTTGTCCTGCAAGGAAAAGTACAAGGAATGTGTATCTAAGAAAACCTATCAGGACTTAAACTGCCTTCATTTTTAAATATCTAGGTTCTCGATCAGGAAAAAGAGACCATGTAAAAGACACACCAGTACTTTATTACCTTATGTACTTATGGTTTTAACATCTTTTTAGGAGATTTGCATTGACAGCAAGATGAAAACATGCAGTAAAGCAAATACTGACAAACAGTAGCACAAGATGCCCAAACTTTCCTTACTTATGATAACTTGTTGTTACTTATCTGTGGCACCCGAAGCTTTGCGAAAAAGAATTCGACTACCCAACTCCTACATAATTCCTTCTCTTCACTTCTACTTCAACATAGCTTCCTGAAGAACATTTTCCCATTTTTAACAAAGTCTAATACCAAGAAAGTTAAAATTCTACAAGAAATTTGGACTAAAGGGTAATTTATTTCTTCCTGATAGGTTTTGCTTATCAGTATTCTTGTTTCAACAACTTCTACAGTTTATGGCAGCGTATACATTTCTGTATTGCAGTAAACCACTCTTCATGGTTTATAAGAGAATATGGAGTTAAGGATTAGCTAGTAAATATTACTACTGGTACCAGACATATTTCAGTACCCCTTGACAGTTTGGTATAATCTTTTCTCTTGCGTCTGCCTGATTTTCATGGGGATTTTTGGTTTTAATTCACATGGGAGTCACTTTTTATTATGTTCTGGGATTTATAGATGAGAAAATTGGGCATTTTTCATTGGTTTTTTTGTGTGTGTAGCATTCAGCATGCTTTAACCCAGTTTGGACAATTGCTGACCTGAATTCCTCATGTACTGGCCTAAAGTGATCTGCCATTGTTCACACAGAAACAAACAGTGATCAGTGTAAGAGTTTTGTTTTTTCATCAAGCTTCAGCCCTAAACAAGTGTGTATTTTCAGTGACAAAGAGAAAGGAGCAGGGTTGTTAGGACATAAGGAAACGTCTGTAGAATCATAGAATATTCCAAGTTGGAAGGAACCCACAAGGACCGTCTAATCCAGTTCCTAGCCTGCTCAGGACAACCCCCAGAACCACACTGTGTGCCTGAGGACATTGTCCAAATGCTTCTTGAACTCTGGAAGTTGCTTGCAAATTGTTTTAACACCTGCTTCAGTGAGTGATTTATTTTTCATTGTTCTACTTTTTGATTGCGCAACAAGCAACCTGGAAAATTTTACAGGGTTCTTCTAGTCACCTAGATTTTAAGGTGCTCTTTAGAGCATGGGAAGCCCTCGGTGAGCTGAACTTAAAGGAAGGAAAACCTGAATTGAAACACCTTTCAAAAGCTGTTCGTCAATCCAAGAGTTGTGAATGATGATTCAGTTACTTCCACTGACCTAATATTTGTAAATATACAAATATTTATTGCATAGGTTAGCAAAACATTTATTTAAATTTTATACTAAACGTTACACTCTTATTTCTGAAAGTAGGAGGAAGAGTTGAAGACTGCTAAAGTTCTTTCTCTAGAAGATTCTCTGGTCATCCTAAACCTCTGGTTACTTGAACTGCTCCTCTTGCTGAGATCATTGCTCTAATTTTTTATGACCCTCTACCCTTTTGAGGGGGACACTGCTAAAGGTGTTCTGATACTTGCCTCTCTGTTCTTGCATACAGAAATTACAGAACACACATGTATTTGCCCAAATTTCCAGGCTCCTCCTTTGAACTGCCCTGAATTGTCTTCTTTGTTTTTATATATCCTCAAATTAGTTTCTCATAAGTAGTTCAGCCTCTAAAGCTATACGAGAGACCAAGCACCAAAAAATGCAGCCACATTTACTTGACAGAGTCAGTTATGCCTATTTTTGTGGGCATTGTTTAAAAATCCTCTGCTTTAAAGATGCAGACACTGAAATTGGCATAGGGTTGGGTTTTTTTGGTATAATATTTTGGGTTCAGTTTTTGCAGTATGAAGTTATGGGTTTCTGAAGAACCAGAAGGATTTGATAGGTGTTGTTTACCTGTAATTCAGTTCCCTGGAGTTTTCTAATTTTGTTTCTCAAAACATATTTGGAAAGGCATGAAAAGAAAGTTCTTATTAAAATATCAGGTGTATTTTTCTACTTGATGGTCCTCATAAGAAATGCAGAAATGCAAATAGTTCTAGATTTAGAGGTTCATTACTTTACCACAAAACAACATGAGTAAGTCAGGTGCTGGAGTCATCACAATGGGGTATATAGGAATGACCCATTGGTCTCTAAACCAGAAAAAACCTGGATCAAAATGTAATTTACCATATACAAGACGCACTGGATTACTACTAAATACAGACACAGCTGCAGAAAAAATATAAGGGGAAAATGGTATTTTAAAAACTTTTTTTTCTTGTAGCTGATATCTAGTCTATATTCGACCTATATTTCTAAATGTTTGCCAAAAATACTTGATTTAAAATTCAATATTGTTAATTAGCTATAAGAGAACAGAGTAGGCTATTCAAAGCATTTAAGCTTTGACTCTTTTTAAAAAAAAATATTGAATAAGGGCAACTTGTGATATTTTCTGTGTTTTTACAGTATATGTTAGAGGGGTCTTTGTGGACTTCAATAATCCTTTTTTCTATTAACTATGTACTTTCAAAGTTCACTCTGGCATTTCTCATACACTTGACAATATAGGGTCAGGAAAGGAGGCACAAACTTCATTAAAGAGGTATGAAAACTGCATGAATTTTCATTCAAAGCAGGAACTGCTGATATTTGGTCTTTAGAGCATTCATCCAGTGTGACATAGCTAATTTTAAGGAATATAGTTTTTCAGCAACAGTATGGCCTACACTAAAACACTTTCTTGTATTCCTACAACCACATACACTCTGGAGCAGTCTGGTTCACTCTGCCTATATGTTCAGCGTGCCTTCAGACCAACCCGGAGTAAAAGTTACTTTGTGTCCCATTTTTGTGTATTAATCCCCAAAAGCAGTAATAAAACTTGCAGCTCAAACATTAAAACCTTACGTAATTGCAATTAGAGTACTGATTCTTCAATGACAGGTCTACTGCACAGCTGCAAAGCAGAGAAGATACAAACCACAGTATTTCCCTATTATATAAAAGATACTTAGAATGATTTTGCTGAAACATTTGCTCTGCAGAGCTATCATCTTCTTTATAAAATTTAACTGGACTTTAAACAGTAGAGCCGAAGTTTTCTTGCCAGTTTTCTTTCCCTAATCCCCTCCATTATTATTATTGACTTATTTTTAAAATGGGGTTGAACTATTTTCAAGACCAAGCTGTAGTATATTTTTCTAGTATTAAATACTTAACTATTCTTCCCCAAGAAGGCAATAGAGCTTCTTTGTCTTAGAGCAGGGGTTCTGAACCAAAGGGGATCTTCCCACTCTTTTTTCACAGCCCCTGCATTCTCAAGAGCCTTCTTTATAGTTCTGGTATTATTATCCAGGGACCAGTCAAAGTGGATATGTGAGAAATCCATCATTACTTGCCTTCCCCTGTCCTAAGATCAGCAGTGGAAGTGGGAGCAAAAGTAGGGCTGCTCACTCCTGGTCAGTGTAAGGACACAGAGGGGTTAAGCCACACAGCCATGGCAGCAGAGAACTAACCTGCTGTTCTCTACATGACTGAAAACTTGCTGTGAGTGGGAGAGGTGGAATTTTGTAAATCGTCTGAAAAGAAAGGTTGAGCTTCTGCTCCTTTGCAGCAGTCTCTTGTGTGGCTGGCCTCCTCCATCATGACTGCCAGAAAGGTGGGAGAGAGGAACAGCAGAGAAGCTGGATCAGAATAATGACACTTTGGCGAAGGACATGGAAATAAGAGATACAAAGATCACAAGAGCTTTCCCAGGCTTGTAGCTAGAAGTCCCATTTTGTATTCCTGTCTTCCAGAAAGTTTTTTTTCTGTATCAAAGAATATCACAATGCTTCATGCAAATAGCTCAGTACATTCTCCAAAAGCCAGGAGCTTCACCTTTCCTTTTGGCATCACTCTGACATTTCAGGGCCAACTTCACTTGCAGGAATCCAGTCTGACACAGTGAGTAGCCCTCTCAAGGAGTTACTGAGAGTATTGCTATTTTAAGTTGAAGTATTTAATCAAGCTGAAAATATGCATGTGGGACAGATATTTTAGAATTCAATTTAATTGTCAGTAGTTTGCAGTCTGCTGGGCTAGACATTTCACTATCAAAAAGTGGGAAGATTTACAGTTCCCCAGCAAAAGGCACACTGCTCTCAACTTGAAAAGAATGAGAAACTGCACTTTTAAAAAGGAATCTAAAATAGCTTCCCTTATAAGGGCAAGTGACATCATTAATATTTCTAATCCTTACTTTAATATACTTTTCTTCCTGTAAGCCTAGGACATATGAATGTAAATGTTCATTTTGTATGATTTAAGATCATTCTACTAAAGCAGGGTAAGTTACACCATCTCAGGCTCCAACCTATGCCAGCTATAGCACTACAAACACAAGAGCAAAAATGAACTGAAGAAATGCCCTAAAAAGTGTGTATACACATTTAATGTGGGGAACCTAACACAAGTTTAGTTCAGGATGTTTTTCAGCTTATCCTCAATTTTTCTAACTTACCTCAAACTATTAGCAAACTCCTTACACTAAACACAAACACAGGAAGCTTCCATAAAGGCACTGCTTTTAAAGTAAGGGACCTTGAAATACTAAGTTTTCTTTGTGGGGTTACATCCTTTGAATTTAATAGCATGGTTAAAACATTCTCACCAAAGACCAGCTGTAACTTCCAAACACTGTTCCCTAGACAGATTTGTCTCAGTACTTCACCCTTTGAAATTACATTGGGTTCTATTGGCTGGAGGAAGAATTGGGAGAACTAACAGAACCTTACTTTTGGCACAGACCTTCGCCGCACAAGAAGGACAGGCCGCTTGACTGATGTGACCAGTAATATATTGGGAATGTACTAAATCAGCTGTCCAGCTAGGATTGAGTTGGAGACTCACAGTTGTGACTAAAATTAGTAAATAATTTTTCTTAGTCTTTCTCTAAAATTCTAATTCAGTAAGGAGCTATTTTGGAGAAAGGAAGAGACTGGAAAACTCATTCGTAGCACAACAGTACATTGAAATAGGAAACAAATGTTCACCTTTTCTGAAGCATAGGTAGACAGCAAATGTAGTTATCTGGGATAGTTCTCTATGAAAGATTCTTTTCTTGATAAAATAAAAAATATCTTCCTTCACAGTTAGTTGCCCAGGAGAGACAGATGCAAACATTTGTTTATTATGTTGGAATCTGTACATAATGCATAATTTTCAATACCTCCAGGCAAATGGAATCCCATTTTAAGAAATGAGTATGCATGGGCTGTGTTTTCTGAATAATATCACCTCCTTTTTTTCTGCTTCTCTGCAAGTAGATGAGCTTGGGTAATCTTTCAGTCTTTTGGGAACTGTGCTATGTAGTGAAGTGGCAACCAGCCATTCCTTATGGTTTTCATCCCCTTCAAGCTCAAGGACCTTCTCTGTCCTGTTATGTGATCATCTGAAAGAGCAGAAATAGAACTTTTTATATGAGGATACCACATGACTAATATGTGTAAGGGAGAAGAATTTAAGAGCCATACAGACCATTTGTTTTTATTTTAAGAGTCCATATTTTTTCTTTTAGGTTCCATACAAGGCAGTTATGATTATCCAGTGTCTTGTTTTTGTCTGATCACAAGAGCCCCTTGCCAGCCTGCCTGGTTCTCATTCTGTCTGCGTGGCCTTTCCAGCCAGGTTCCCCAAAAAACCAAGTTCATAATAAATATTTAGGCATTTCCTAGCTGCTTTACAAAAAACTTCCTCAGTTAATATAATCCTATAATAATTCTTACAGGTTGTCCAGGGAGTTCATGGAGTCTCCCTCTCTGGAGATATTCAACACCCACCCTGCTTTAGGTGACCCTGCCTTGGCAGGGGTTTGGACTAGATGATATCCAGAGATCCTTTCCAACCCTAAATATTCTGTGATTCTGTGAAGAAGCATTTAATGGTAATATTTAGCATATTCAACACAGCTTTTCCAAAGTTTCCTGATTATTCACAAATGTGTCCCATGTGTCAGGTATGGAGGCAACTCTGCGGTCAGGAATACCACAGTTTTTCAGGCTGTCAGAAGTCTTATATCTGGCATCCAGTGGCTGTATTGCTGATATGCTGTCAACTAGAGGAAGTACATTTTTAAAAGTTTTAAAATTTCTGATAATTCACGGTCCATCTTTCATTCCAAAGTACATTCAGAAAAGTCAATTAAGAACTGATTTCACAAAAGAACCCTTAAGAAACCCTTCCATACCCTCTGTTGCATTTAATGAAATCCAGAGTTCAAGGTTTTCAACTTCAATAGACTACAGCCTTTCAATTCCAGTTAAGTCAATATGAATTAGAAGCCTACCTCAATGAATTGGACATGTCAGTCAATTCCATGTATTTTGAGGGTTACACTTTGCTTTGAAAGTATAAGGTGAGTGTTAGACAAGTTTTTATTTACAAAAAGCCAGTTCATTAACTAAATAAGACTTTTTCTAGCTATATTTTAGAGGTCATGTAGTTGGGTAGGTTTAAGTAAAGGTTAAAGCACTAAAAAGCCCCCAGTCTTCTGTGAGAAATTAGAATCATAATTTCTAAGCTCTTAAGGTGACATTCTAAAAATATATATTTCCTCCTAAGTGCTAATAGGAAGATTTCCATGACCTTGTTCTTGTCAGCATGCTATTTAGAAATAAAATCCTGATTTGCAGAGTGTCAAATAAACACAGCTGTGCACATGTGCTCACTTGATTGCAGACTGCATGCACAGCTTTGTTTACGTGGGCCAAATCAGCCCACGATTGCACTTGCAATTGAGGTCTCCAATCAGCAGAGGCTTTACAGGGTCTGCTGGCTAAAAACTGCCACTAGGCACACATTCAGCATACTTAAGAAGACCCTACACAAAGCTGGTTGTTGCATCTTGGAGATTTGATCCCAGTGGTGATCTAAGTCTATCACTGGATTTCTGCTCCAGTTCACCTTCCACAGAGTGTATGGTAAAATGTTTTTCTTTCCCTCCTTTTAGGTTATTCGTCTCAGCAGGGACAAAGCTCAGCAGTGAATGATCTTACTACATTTACATCCAGCTTCACATCTCACCTGAACTTCAATCTATTGTAGCAGGTTAATTCCTGTACACCTGACGTGCAGAAGAAACTAATGCAATGTTAGTTCTTAGTCTGCAGCCTTCTTTAGAGAAATGTGCTATATGTTTTTGAGCCAAACAGGAATCAGACAGTGGAGAAATGTTCATTCTCTCTGCCTCATGCAAGTTACTTTTTCATTATTTAAAACATAATTAACATCATTATGACAGCTCAGCTTTTCACAGAGAAATGCTTTCTTTTTGACAGGGGAAGGTTTTCCAGCACAGCTGAATATTATGGAAGAAAACACTAAGAGAGTTGTGGGACCTCATGCTACTTCACTGGGTCATCTGCTAAACTACCCCTCTCTCTGTGAAAGCCTCAGGCAGCTCCCCAAAACAGTAAGTCAGCTACCTAAACTTGGTCCTTGTGGTTCTGATTATTTTTCTGTGTCCACCAGAACCCCAGTGTCACCAGAGAACAAGAGAGACCTTTCTTGGTAACATGTACATAATCAGGTTGAAAGAAGTCACAATGTACAGCATCCCCAAGTTCACTACATTTGTAGTGTACATTTTGTTGTACATTACAACAGGCACTTCAGAAAAGTTAGCACTACTTTATTGTTTCTTGCCAATCTTTTTGAAATGAATACAAATCTACAGGGATGTGATAAATTTGGGAAATCCTACCAGCTACTCCAAAATAACTGTTAGTCAAAAATACCTACTGCTCCGATTTAAAATTTAATTTCAAATTTCTCTTTTGCAGAGCTAAGACTGAGCAGTTTCTAAGGAAAGGTGATTAATGACAATTTGAAAGGTCCTTGTGCTCTTTCAGAAAGGGTGGTAGCAGCAGATATAGCCTAATGCTAACAAAAAGTTACTATGCCTTCATTCAGCAGCAGTTTGACTTCAAAAGTCGTAAGTGAACACAGCTGAGAAGACAGTGCCAGATAAAGTATTTTCATGCAGAATTTTTAATCAAAGAGACGTGATAGTTTCATAGATTTTGAGGTTGCAGTGAGCCAATAAACCTAACAAACTCCTGAAGTACAGGTTAAGTTCCTTCCATACGTTCCTGTATTCAGTGTAGGGATTCAATACATTCAGCCAGTCCTCAGTAGACCACCAAGTTTCTAGCACAAAGATAGAGCAGGAGAGGCCAAGGTTGGACACTGCACAGAGCACGGTGTACTGAGAGCATCCATATCTTTCCAGCCAGTATCCTTGTACCTTTATAGGAGAGACCATCCTACTTTAAACTGGGAAAAAAATTGCTTCCTGACTGTAGATTAAATTAAAGGCATGATCTCAAGGAACCATGAAGACATACCAAGCAGGCATGTAAGCAAGTCTAATATGTATGATCCAGTTCTCTATGTGTAGGTCTTTTATTGTATACACTTGTTCAGGATTATTTCCAAGGCTATCTACTCCAGCCCTTGGATTAAAGGAAAACTTGTCTTCCATATGCAGACTGTTATGCAGCCTTGCTGAATTTTTTGCATCAAGAGCTATTTTCTAGTTCTGTTTTACTCTGAGACCATAACATTAGTTCACAATGGTCTTAAAGGAAATTAAAAGTAAACAGGTTTTACAGAAGAATACAGAAAATACAGAGACAACTGAATTTATCAATTGAGAAGGAAAAATGTGCTAGTTGAACTATGCTGCTAAAATGTTTCATTTGTAGATATCTAAAGGTTGGGTGACCAGTTTCTGATCACTTGATAATTCAGCCAAAGTTATCAGGTGTTTTTTAAGAAAACATGGAAAAAAAGATTTTGCTCTGCCAGTTGTTGCCCCCACATATCTGTTGACAAATCTGCATTCAGTAACAAGAATATGTTGTGCACACAAAACTGATTCTTCTCTCTGGGGATCTCCTGAATCTTAATTTTGTGTCATGGCTGCATTTAATAATTTCCTTAAGACTATATACCTCACTGAACCATTTTCATGAAATTAGGGCAAAAGTCTTTTATACACCATGATAACAGAAACAGATTTTTCAAGATGTTTCTAATGAAAAGATATTAAAATAAGTTCTTCTCTTGTTTATATCTCTCACAAAGTTTCTACTTTGGAAAATTGTTGAACTGTAACAACCACAGTTGCAGGCCAGATGAAGAGACTTCTTGATGTTTAGTGAAAATGGAGAAAGATCTTTGCATGCAAAAGAAACTACCAGATGTGATCTCAGATCAAGAAACATATTCTTTCTCTTCAAATTCCAGAAAAATGAGGAATTTGAAGAGAAATAGAAGCTTGGTTGCCATTTTTCTTTTTTGACTCTCAGAGGAAAAGTTATACAAAGGATCTGTCCCAGTGATGGCCTACATTGGAGTCTACAGAAGAGCAGCTTCTTTGCTTATGGAAAAATGCCCAGACCAAAGGAGGTTTACTCCAGCAGCTCGTTAGCTTCCAGCTGTTCTGATACATTTCTTTCTTAATACTTCTCCATGCATGCAACTAAAAGGCCTCTAAAGGTCTCCAAAAACAACTACTTGAACAAATAGGTCTCAGAGCCAGGGGATGACTACTCTGAAGGCAGCAGCCATTTAATCAGCACAAGCACAGACTGAAGGTTGGCTGCTGTCCCTTTCACAGCTGCATGACCTTTCTGGCTCAGCCCTTCAGCACAGAGCCTGGGAATGGAGAGAAATTTTATATTTGAGCAGAACACAATAGGAATATTGTTACAGGTCCCATGGGATAACAGCTCAGAATATGCTATATGCACAGCTTGAGCAAACACTAATGTTGACCGGTCAATTTGTTAGCATGCATTTTCCCTTTAAGAGATTTTAGGCTAACAATTGCAAAAAATACAGATTTTGGAGTTACAGGGCAGACCTCTATCAATTCAAACAATAATTACTCGATGGGAGTTCAAATGAAGATATTTATTTCTACCCAGGCTATTCATGATCGTGCAGAAACAAGTGAAAGCTGAAGTTATTAATAAAATAGCAAATTCCAGAGGTCTTTATTCAGGAGGAGGAATAGAAATTTAAGCCCCTTAGGTTGTAGTTATTATTTAAGGAATTCTAAGACCATGTATCAATGACATGTTAAACAGGTTCACAATTCAACCTCTGTTTGCAGTACATGGAGGAAGATCTGTTGGGGGGCAGCTGTAAAAGTGATCATTTCGAGAGGACTTAGAGCTACAGGAGAAGCTGGTCAGAGGATTTCTGGTACATATTCTGATGGCAGTGAATTACTCGCAGGTGACCCAGTTGATAGCCATCTGATTCTGAAAACATTTTCATTTTACAGCAGTAATATTTGTAAACTGCTAGTACATGTGTTTTGCAAGCAGATAGGGTTTCAAATAAACTAGGTAGCTCAGTTCTCTTCCTTCCAAGTTTTGGTAAAAAGCGTTCAATCTTTTTCAATCTTCTTCATGTTATGCTCTAGCTCTAGAGGAAAAAGGGTGTAAGTATTGCTCACAGCATGATCTAGAACAGTGTAGCAGACCAAAGTCATTCACAAGATAAGACGATCAGTTCTACAGTCTTATAAACTAAGACACGCAGAAAAAAACTCCAACCAACCAAATAACCAAGAAAACAAAAAACCCCTGGAACATACCCTAAAAATGACAAGACTAATTTGCTTTTGCAGTAAGGGCAAATCTGGCTCCTAGACAAGAACTGCACTAAGTGTATTCAGAAAGCTCTGTTTTTACAAGAAAGAAAATACTGCTGTTAATCATTCTGAGTTACTGTAAATACTGATGGCTGGATTTAGTAACTTGAACTAACATGGACTTTAAAGCCCATTCACTGGATGAGGATTCACAAAAAAGTTTCACAACCAGAACCCCAATGCCAAATCTGTGGCTTTTGTGCCGTACAGTTGGTAATTGAGAAATTCCCCTGGTCACTAGTGGAAATATATTCTATTTAGTTTTGTAGCCAGATTGTTAACAACGTTTAAACCCTTTCAGGTAGGAATCCTCCCAGGCTGCCAAAGACTCTAATTCTATAGAAGTGACGATAAGGAATATATAAGAAGAAAGTCTGTTTCCATTTGATTAATCTATAACAATAACCAGACTCTCCAAACTGATCACAGTGTGTTGAATGGCACTCACCAGGCCTGTCAACTCCAGAAATGAAGGGTTTTGGGTTTTACATTACTACAGAAATCTTTATCACTTAAAAAGATACTCAAGAGTTCACACCCTAATGAAAGGCAATGCTAGGCAGCCTTATTCTTGTTGCTCAGGAATTTCCTGCTACTTCATGGAAATTACCGTTGCCCATTCCTGGACAACAGTAATTGTTGGAATATACTATGCTATGAAGACATTGAAATGAGCAAATTCGTAATTCATCTCAATCAGCAGTTTACTACAAAAATGTGTTTTGCAGATCCCAAGATAACATTCCAGAAATATCTTTTCAAAAGCCCTTAATACAGATAGAGAGCTCTGCTTAGTTGTGGGCTGTTTCTTAAACTGTGGATACCAGTACAGTTCAAGTTGATGTGGAAGAGCAGGATGGGGAAAGGAATATCTGCTCTAATTGCTTTGCATAATCAAAGAACGGCATAATTCCTGGAAAAGCAGTTGATTTCAAAGCTAGTGGGTGATTAAGCTATGTAGCTCCTATTAAATTTGTATCACTTTGGGAAGATATTAAATCTCCATCCAGGACTTTGGCAGATGGTGGAGCAACATTGTTTAAAGGTGAATTTACAGGGAGGATGGCTGGGAACTTGGGCCCCGGTAGCTCTTTTCTCTAACTGCTTCCAGCCTTAGTCACTATATATATTTATATAGATATCAGCATGACCAAAGATATGCAGCACAAAAAAGGGCCAAATTGTTGCAGATTTTCAGGTAGGTCAGAGCCAAGCAGCCTGAGATCAGTGAGATAAGGGCCAGTGCAGATCTGCTCTGTTCCATGACCATTGGAATCAGAAAACTCCTGAAAAGTCACCTTTGTGCCCTTCAGCTATAAATTTTCTGATTAGAGACAACACAGCTTCATTTTCAAAATGGCTACACAGGTCTCAGGCTGCAGGTGGCTGAAAAATATGGTGGAAATGCCTGACTGGGACTCTGACAGAACTCAAGGGGGAGGCACTCCTTGTGGGACAGATTCACTGCCACATAAAACTTCCCTGAAGCACTACAACACAGCAATGTCTTAATGAACTACGGAAAGCTGAAAAGTGTTGTTTATTCATTCAGTAATTTTGATATGTTCAATACCCACTGTTTTTTCTTTTTTTCCCAAGGTGGAATGCAACTCAAACTTGTTGCAGTCCGTCAGAGTCAATAACTGGTAACACAAGTGAAATCTAAACCACATGAAAATTGCTCAGCCATATTTGTTTTGTTGCAGTATTTTTGAAAGCCAGTCAGTTAAACTGATGGAGTAAACAGTGCAATAAATTTGGTGTATTTCTGTTCAAAGGCCCTGGACAAATAAAGAACTCTACTAATACGTCTCTTTATTAAACTCTCAAATTCATTGATTCCACTTAGATATCCCATGGCAAAAATGAAATCTCAACTGTCTTAAAAATCCATTTCCGCAATTTCCTTTAAGGGAATGGTGCTGAGTCATAGCTGTAACACTAGATCTAATTAATTGGGACTTTGTGCCAGCACAAATGTCAAAACAGCTGATACTTTGAATTTTGGCTGTCTGTCCCCTAAGACTATTCAGTAGGTAGTAAACTTAATTACTTTCTTAAAATTCCATTATTCTCCAAAAGAAAAGCACAAAATTAATTTTTATGCTATAACTTCACTTAGTTTATCCCCTGGCTGTGTTAGTGCTTTTTAGAATGAAGTATCACTGTAATATGTGCACATAGTGTGCACCTAGCATTTAAAAATATATCTGTGCTTGTTAAGAAAAAGCCCAAATACAGTGTGAAAATTATGCATTTGTTTTGTTTAGCTGTGTATGTAATATTTTTCATATGTGTATGTGGAACATATTGTATTTTGTTTCAGTGTTGTAATGTAAGTTTGGACCCCAGAACTGGCTATATTACCAAAACAGTACTAGAATAATTCACTATAACTTTCCTCAAGAATAAATAGGTGCCCAGCTACTTATATCACTGTTCCCTAAATATACCTTTTGCATCCTAAGCAGGTTGTTTAATGTTCTAATTCAGGAAGGTATTTCAGATACGTTTTTAAGTATCTCTCTTAGCTCTTACAGCTGGCTGGGCAAATCTCTAAGTGCCTTACTGAACAGAGGCCTGCTTATGCCACTAAGAAAAAGCAACCAAGGGCAGAAACTGCACAGGATGTGTCATGTCTTACTCAAGCATCTTGGTACTAATACTAACATGAGGGTAAGTCTCGACACTTCTGTTGCTGCTAAAGGGCAAGTGGAAATTAACTGTGATGCTTCTAACAGGTAAATTCCAAGGAATCTGACAGCACAAGGCCACAGTTAAAACTGGGGCTGACTATCTGGTACTGTCTACTCTTGCAGTAAGACAGTCCCTACTAAACGGTTTACACTTCTTTCCTGTCTCCTAGTACTGGATAGCATCTCTTTTATATTATCCTGTCCATCTAAGGTAAACAAAACAGAGCACTGAAATAACTTTTCCATGCAAAAGGAGGTATGACTTTTTCAGAATCTGAGTATGATGCAGCTATAGAATGTTGTGGAGGAGGAATTTCTTTTGAGCACTTCAAGTGACCTGTTCATTTCGGGTTTTTTCTCATGAAGCTTCCCTGAGGTTAGGCACTCCCCCAGGCCTCAACAGAGAGGTCAACTTGTGATTTGCATGCACCGTACAGGACCACTTTTAACATTAAACTTGCTGAGACCGGCAAATATTTCACTTCAAATTGGAACATATCTGCCAAATCTCTTATCAAGGTAAAGCAAAATTCCAGCAATACTTCCTGGTCCACCTTGCTTTTGAAACTCCACTTCCTTTCCCCCATTTTTACTCCTTCTCTTATCTTTGCACAGTGTTAGGTAAAAGGGGGCTTCAAAAATAATCTTCAATATCTCCAACGTTTAACAATCTTTAGAATTTAACTAGTTATAAGAAAAGTCAGGAAATTAAAGGACTTTGAGTAAATGACACATATCTAACTTGCCAAAATTAAAATCAAGGAAGCTCTTTCGCTATGAAGTTTTCCTATCAGATGGAAGCACTTGCATCTATTCCCAATAATATTGAAGCTTTTAAATTCCTCTACCCTGTGTATAAAGACAAAACAAAAAAATCTTTCTAGTAAATAGGGTTGTTAATGTTTCAGCCAAGAATACGTATCATGAATCCCTTAACAACACATCATTTCTGTAATTTTCTCAATAGTTTCACTGCAAGATGACAATGTTATAGCTCCAAAATTAAATTTTAAACTGGTGACATGCATTTCTTGACAAGTGTTACTTAAAAAGTGGTAATTTTCTAATCTATACCAATGTAACGGCATCAACTTCAGTAATCAATCTTATATTACTGAGTTGATAAGCAAAGCTTGGCCAATTCATTAGTTCTGCACCATTTGAAGTCACCTACCGTTATTTCAAATATGAATGACACGTCCTGTTAAAATCTCTGCATCTTTTCTCCAAGTCTTTTTACACCTTTATATTAAGAACACTTTGGAAGTAAAAGCTAGAGGAAACAAAATCCCAGTGGATGAGCCATCCTACTGATATCCATTAAGAAGTATTTTGGCATGAGTGGCCTGAACAGCCCATTGCTGTTACTGGAATCCTATCTGACCGACATTTTAAAGTGCACAGCTATTAGTCAGGTGCAAGGATATTGAATCAGTTTAATTAATGGATTGAGAAGTGGTCAAGGGAAACATCTATATCACATGCACATTTAGCTTCATCTCAGAGGATTCACCAAGAATCTTTCTAAAACTACCAGTTCAGTACAAAACAATTGTCAGTAGATCAAAGGTTTTCTTGGATAATACTTAAACACCTAACCCTCAACACTACCCACCTTATCTGATTCCTCCAAATTTGCTAAATATGCTGTGAAGTGAAGAGACACAAGTGTCAAAAGATTTACAGTCTTTCATTTACTTTGACCAGATCCGTGGATATTCTTAAAAAATAAGTAAGTTCCCAGTACATTGCCTTTGATTTTACCCCCTGTGAATGCTCTAGGTCTAAACTAAAGCTTTGAGGGGAATATCCTCACTCACTAGAAAACTAAGAGGCCGTTTAATACTGTCTGGTCTGAATGACCAATCTCATATTGGAAACAAGATACATAAATCCTGACAGTGAATTCTACCTGCTGGATATTATAAGGCAACATTCTGCATAGTAATAGTGATTTCAGTTTCTTTATTACCTCCAGGGCAAGCTTTGCACAGCTTCAGATTTTTGTGACCATTTTCATTCCAGTTATGCTCTGTTATTCTGTACTTCACCACTGTACTGGTCCATGCTTTTTATAATATGCACTGTAATTTTCTTATTTACTTCAACTTTGCAATAGCATTATAAACATAAAGACTACCAAATACTGCAGGATGTAACTGTTTGTTAAACATTTTAACACCATTTATCAGCCTTTTTTAGTTATCACCGTTGAGTCTTCAGAAATTCCTATGTCCCTAGAGACCGCAGAACCCAGAATCAACCTTAAAAAGCATTATACTTTCTTATCTTCTCAAACATTCAATACCAAGTACAGTAGTAGTGCCTGTGGTTCAACCTTACAGGAACTCCCCCGCAAAAACCCTGCTTTTATAATTCAAGCTTCAGGCAGAAGATAATTTTTTTGGCTCATCATCATTGACTGCAGGTTCAATCTGCTTAAGGGAATTGTTTATCACCACACACTGATTCCCAGGTGTATAAGACAGAGGAACAAATTATGCTAGTACCTTACAACAGTTTTGGCCACTTGCACTGCAACTACACTGAAAATGTGGTAAATTGCTGTGTGAAAAAGCTCACTTTATGCAGAAATACTCCATATGCTGGCTGTGTCCCACTATCCTTCACTTGGGCCAATTCATCTGACTTAAGCAGTTACATACATATGATGCAACATGGCTCACCAGTACCATAGAAATTTACCCCTGCTAAGGCTCTGACATAGTAACTTCTGTATCAGGAATCAACAATGCATGTTTCCTCATTCTGTAATAAATGGAAACTATTGTGCTTCACAGTTACAATAAAAATGCTGAGAGAGGTATTTAGCCTGGTTCTTGCATCCGAGCTATATTCAGGGCCAAACTAAAGATATGCATTGAAACGACACTTCGTCAGCTGCTCCCAGTAACAGCAGCTGGTAACAATCCTCTAGCTCTTTTCCTCTCTGAAAAGGAAGTGAAACCTGGGGCATCATCATAGCCAGCTGTTCACCATCTGGGATTTCCCTCACACTGGAAGGAACACTAAGCTCTATATTTTGGGAGGCTTGGTAGCCCTCTTGAACAGACATACACAATCTAAGACAGAACTAAGTTGCAGAAGTCAGAATGGATCTGTCATGTTTTGGATCCACAGCTTGCTCCTCTAAGTCTGAACGAGCAGTTCAATGACTTGATCTAGGCACTACTCAATTAGCTCTCCCTTCCTCATCTGTCCTGCTTTCACCCACATCTCCCCTCTTTTCTCACACTACATTACAAGAACAGTAAGGTTGCCAAGTTTAGCCTCAGAAACAACAAAAAACCCCCAAGCAAACAAAAAACCAACCTCCAAACAAACTGAAAACAGACTCCAGCAGATTCTCAGGTATGGAAAATTCAGTTCAACTACATATTGGCAAAGACCTTATCTTTAATTGTTCACAATAGGAAGTTTCAGCAGTAGTACGTAATTCTGTCAACCCCAGTAAGAGCAATATGCACACATGCACATCTACTTTCATACTGTGCACAGATTTCGTGCACAATAGACTAATTTCAGTTTTCCCATGCTTCACAGCTTGGTTTTGAGTTAAAGAAAAGTGGATAAAATATGTGTTGAATATTTATTTGCTAGCTTATTTCATTTCACTGGTTAAGGGGAATAATGTGGTTTCCTAGACAATATTTTCTTCAGATTTCTTCTCAATTGGTTTGATGCCATCCAGAGTATAGGTGTCCATAATGAATAACGTACTAGGTAAGGGTATTTTTCATAGATACAATAGGGAAGTAATTTTAATGTTATATCAGCACTGTTTCAGACTTTTCGGTATAATTGCACAGTCAAGTTTTTATATTGTTGTTTATCTGGGATTGGGTTTTTGAGTGTTTTTTGTGCGCTATTTCAGCATGAATAAGCCAAAAGAAAAATCTGTGTTGCAAGATGACAATACGCTGAACTCAGTTTAATCAGTCTGCAAGTTTTTTGGATTGAAAAGCATACACTCATGGTAAGCTCCTAAGAATTGACTGTAGAGGCTTCTTGTCATGGACTTCTGTGCATGAAATCCTGTAACTCATAAAACCACTCTACTAATGCAAAGCACCGCTGTGCCTTCTCATTGCTGGAGACCCAGAACACGTATTTGGCCTTCCTGTTTCTGAAGCATGCTCTGAAAACAGCTATTTTCCTCTTTAAGTAATTCATAAGCTGTTTTCAGAAACCTCTCTGATAAGAGTTTTTCCTTTATAGGGAAACTGTTCATCACAGTTAAGTTCGACCTGAAACTGACACACTGTTCAGAATGAGAGAAGATTAAACTCCACATTTCTCAGCTTATGCTTAATATTTTAATTCCTACTCTTTTTCATATCTACTTACGGAGAGCTAGAGATTGCAAGTTGTGTGGGCTGGCCATCTTTAAAGGCACTCGTCGGAGTTGTAATGAGCATTTGATTTACAAGTTCTTTGAATAAAGCAGGTTATCCAGACTGGCTCTGGATCAGCCAGAGACTTCTGTATTTCAATGAACAACTGAATTCTTTGCAGCCATCCAGCTTACAACAGTAGAGTCCAAGGTGCTTGAGCCCTACACTCACAATGCAGATCCTTGCAAATTGCTGTTTTCCTTCTGAGCAAAGTTCCTTCCTGGAAACTCGAATTACATTATGCAATTATGTTTTATGCTTTACTCCAATTTTTATTTAACCCTAAAAATTGGAGTAAAGCATGAAACTCGAATTACATTATGCAATTATGTTTTATGCTTTACTCCAATTTTTATTTAACCCTTTAACTTGGACATCCCCAAACTATCCCTCAGAGGAGTGATAGGAAGCTCAGACTAAATGAATGAAGGAGGTCAAAGACTGTACTTCTCTATGATGGTCTCAGTGTCAGAAATTGCAATCTGTAGCTTTCCTACTCTAATGTGATGGGAAAGCTACAACTTAATTTTTTGATGTCTTCATTCTTTTACTCATCTCTATTATGAATACAGATATTTCTGAAGAATTCAGTCATTTTTCAGTCAGCCTTTCTGCAAATCATAGATAAATAGATACCTCATGAATAAGTAGAGATGGCAGGTTTGAACGGCTGAATGTATCCAGAGAAAGCATCCAAATCAAAGTAACTTTTGGACACATTTAAATCTACCAATTGCAACTGAATGTGGTCACATTCACCATAATGTATATGATGACTGAACCAGTATTCCAAGACTGTTTGCATGCCAAGGGCAATCAGGATCTTATTCATTCTCTGAACAGTCAGTTACACCAGTTATCAGGTGAAGTGTAATGTCACTAGTACCTGAGGAGGTGCACATAAGGCAGAAGAAAAATTTCGCAATTTAATACGAAATCAATCAAACCATATAAGCAAGCAGAAATATCTTCACTGCAGAGGAATAAATTGTGTAGAATAGATTACAGCACCAAGCATATGATACACAAGAAACCTTAATTTAGATGCTAATTAACTAAAATGTAAGAATTACAGGGTTAATTAAGCAACATATCCATCCCACAATTTTTTCTGTTGCAGACACAGGTGAGAGGAGAAGGATCTTACCATTTGATTAAATTAGCCACAAGCCACAGTGCTAAGTTATGATAAACATTTTTAGAAGGCATTTAACTACGAACCCTAAATAGGATGTATTCTGCATTTAGATTACATTCATTTTTATTACTGGACATGAAATATCAAATGATCAAGAAAATAGCCACTTCAACAGCTATGTAATAAATGCTTCTCCTGCAGCACAGTTGTTAAACCAAAACATATCTTTCTAATCAATTTAGTTATAACCAGCATGCAGGAAACTCATTAAATTTAAATTAAATCCTTATTTCAAGCACAGTGTGACCACTCTTGGTACAGTGGCTTGTTACATGGCAATTTTGTTTTCAAGCTCTGTCCTCAGTTATCCTTTTCCTTGTCTGTGACATCACCCTAGCTACCTGAAAAGCAATATTCTCTGCTTGGACTCAGGCAACTAGTTTGTTGGCTAATGGTAAGAGAAACCATCATGTAGATAAGTTTCTCAGCTAGACTATATTTATTCTTTGGGAACTGGGGGAATTCCATGAAGCTTATAACAATCTTCCTTATTTGAGTATTGATTCTGCAAGAACCATCAACAGCTGCTTTAACCTACAATGTTTAAAGACCACCCTTCCCTAATAAGCCAGTCTGCAAACAGGAGACTTGTTGAGAGCAGACCTCAGGCACATCTTGCTAGCTGACAAGTCCCCATTTTTACCAAAACTGGGAAGTACAAAGGTAAAGCAGCCAGGTAGGAAACCTTTCACACCTTGATGACATCCAGTGGTGCACTCTACATTAAAAAAACCCACATGAAACAACTAATTAGAATAATGGCTAGAAAATATTATTATAGGACTTTAGCCCCAATTGACATCAGTGGGAATCACTTTCCTCAATATTTTTAAAAAATAAGATCTAGAAACTAAGTAATTTCCTTCAGTTATTTTGTTCCAAATATTCAGCAAAAAACGGATCCTGTCAGAGAATTCAAAACACAACTCATGGCTCAAAACCAAAGCTATTTTATCAGCTCTACAAATCCCATGAAGAAAAATAACCTCATTAAGAATATTCAGAATGATGTACAGGATTTTCAGTTTAGTTGTACTTTAATACTTAAGTAGTAAATGCTGAATTTTGTCTATGAATACTTTACCAAATGGCAGAGGCCTAGACTCAAGATGCATTGGGGATTTTACAGAAAGTCAAAGAAAGTACCTGATCTATTAGGTCCAAGGAAAATTTGTAGGTTGCAAGCCAACTCAATGATTCCAGTGCAAAAGCTGTCTTGGTATATGGGCTCAAGCCCTGCTTTACAAAAGCTACACGGAGACAATAGCTAATTTTCCAAAGACCATGCTGAAAAATAGGATGAAATAGCATTTGTTCTTCATGGGTTCCAAATCCTTTAACAGGATGTATTTAGCAGGATATTTTTGACCATGCTGGTCTATTTTTGACTGTACTGTACAAAAGCAACCAAGACAGGAAAAAAAAATTAAATTTTATTTTCCAAATAATTTTTCTAAGTTGTTTTTTAACCAGTTATCTTCACAAATTTAAGCTGGAAAATTTATTAGTATAACACTAGAAATTCTAGTTTATTTTCTTGTGCTTTCTGAGAATATCATGTTCTGCAGAAAGGATTCAACAATGTTTTCACTGCTGCCCCATGTCCCCACAGTTGCTTCAACAAATTGCCCTGACTTTAAATCCTAGATCATTGCTGTTTCTGGAGAACAGTCTTATTTGGGAGAGTTTATATTGCAGCTATTGGTCCCCAAAATAACCTAGGTTAATACCTTTACAACTTAATGCTCAAACTACCACAAACTGTCACACCTAAACTTGCTCTAGAAGACTTAATAACTGAAAAATACAGAATTGAAAATCCTTATCCATTTGATAAAAATGCAGAGTAGAGAGATATCTTACATCAGGGCCAAAAGAAGAGTCAAGACATAGCAGACTAAACTTCTCACTGTGTTGTTTTGTCAACATTTGAGAGCTCGCAAACATTTATCTACCCATTTTATAGGGCTCAGTCACTTTTCAGAGCTCTCCCATTAACCAGTCATTTTAATGTTAACCAAATACTGGACTCACTGCAAGGCCATAAAAACATTTATTGACTAAAAGATTCAGTCTATAAACATGCACAATTAGAGGACTTCTGTAATAAAAGAATGACAAAGTAGAAAGAGAAAACGGGCAGATTTGAAAAAATGAGTACTTCTCTGGCATTACAGTTAGTAGAATGCACACTATTAAGCATAGTACTTATATGTACTGGAATAAAGCTTATCTAGTATTAAAATTAGATATAGGAAAATTAGTAATTACAAAGGCAAACCAGGCTCTACTCTGCAAACCTTAGAAAGATGTGGTTCTTGGGTCCTATTGCCACCTTCAAGTAGGTTCACCTAAACCTCTAATATCATTCATATTGCATAACAAGGTGACTCAGACGAAAACCCCACTACTCTATGTCAGCAGCAAGATTCTGCATCTCCTGATGTTTAACCTCTAAACATGAAATGTAAGAAACCAAAGAATGGTCCTATCTCTGTTTAACAGGCAAGAAAGAAAGGTGTAGAGAAATCACATAGTCCCTAAGATCATGCAAGAGATGTCTAAAAATACCTACTTATGTTCCATCAATCACTTGTACATTTTTTTCAGTATACTCTTTTCCATTTCTGTTTTTAAGGCTATGAAGTTAGTTTCATGCTGCTTCTGGGAAAGGGAAGGCAGCTGCTGTAACAAAACGTCATTTCAGCCCCTTTGAAATTTGAAAACAAACTGCTTGTTACTCTCACTAAGTGCTGCAGAACAGTATCTGCCTGTAATACACCCAAACGTCATACAGACCTGAGGAGATGCTCTTAATGACAAAGAAAGTCTGCAACAGAGCACAAATGAGAACCAATGTTTGCCAAACATCAGAGAGTTTATTTTTAGCTAAGGGTGAACACAATTTCTTTACCTGCCATAAAATTCCAGATGTCTCACTCCTAACTGGTCCTCTCTAACAGTATTTATTAAAGCAAAAAATGTCCCTACAGTTGATAGGACCTCTACAAATAAACAAACCCAACCCCCCTGCCTTTAAAGGAAAGAAAAGAAATTACCTTTCTCTATTGAAGCACTTTTTTTTGCTGTGAAATCAATAATTAGCAGCAAGGCTACATCTGATTGCTTCAAGAAGACACAGATATGTCAGTGTGGCTACAAAAATGTAGAGAAGCATTGACTGTTCAAGTTTTGTGGTCATTGCAAAATATCATCTTAGGGTGGATATGTAACGATTTGCTTTTGCTTTATCTAGTAATTTCAGATTTCTTTCCTTCCCAAAGCTACAGATATTAATGACAAATAATTTTAAGAAATGTTTAGCAAATTTATAATGGATATGAGCCATCTGTAATAAAGGGGAGACATTAATTGGTATTTTGGACTACTAGACAGCATGAATCCTGTTATGGAGAAAGCAGAAGTCAATTGAGAATTAAAATCTTTTTAAGAGTAGCTTAATTCACTTGTGATAGCTGCATAACAGTTATTAAATCTTCATTTGCAATGTAGATTTCCATACATACTGAGAAGTTGTATAGATCTATATGCCAGCACTACAATCAATATAACATTCTGTAATTCATTGACAGTGAACCACTCACTCTTCTTGTAAACAAAATTTGTCAGGGTTCTGACAGCTTCCAGACATATGGACATACAACGGATTCCATTAAAACAGGGATTCATGTTTTTCTTTGTCAGAGTACTCCAGATCTATTTAAATTTGGCAAAGCCCCAATAATTTACTCTTGCAGCCCAAGAATGTCTTAGTCTAAGCAATGAAACTGGCTGCTCTGCATGGAAGTCTTATTAATCATGATAAATCCTTTAATTTTCCATATAAATGGTCCATATACTTCTACAGAATCTTTGGTTTGAATGTAATATTCTCCATTATATAAAGGATCAATCCTGTCTGTAACTTTTATTAATAATCAAACCTAATAGCTGCAAAGCCAAAGACCGAAGAGTGCTTGTTTGGGTCAGGAGCCACCAGATGAAAGGTAGCACTGTGTTAGCAAAATGAGAATGACCTCATTATGATCTTAATAAGGCCATAAAACACACATATTAAATTAAAAAAATGAAAACAAAAGAATTTCTTCATCTGATAAGCTTGTGTTTTCAGTGTTTCATATGGAGTCAATGAAGTTTAATGTAAAAAACCCCAAAACTACATACAATAACTACAATAGAACTATAGCTTTATATTTCTGGATATAAGTTTAATAATGAATCTTAAAAATTAATTTTATCAGTTATACACATGATTAAAATAGCTCTATCTTTATAAAACCGAGTAGATAATTAAAGTAATTAGAAATTACACCTACTCAAATGGTCAGTCAGTAAAATCACCTTTAATCACAATCAAAACCTTTTCTTCCCTGAAGGAAGGAATTTTTTTTCCATATTACAGATTCTTGGTTGCATCTCATTCATTTTCTTCAGACAATGATTAGAATAAGCCTTGTCAGTGGTTGGAAAAAAAAATTAGGAATTATTTTAGATAGATGAGAAAAAAAAAATCAATATGCCATTCCTGGCAATCAGAATTCTTTTCAGCTGACTTTTTATTCCCCAAGCATGCTTTCCCTTGTTTCTCAGAAAAGCTCAATTTACAGAAACATCTGTCTTAAACAAAACATTTGCTTGTACACTTAAAATAAAGGTATGAATTTTATAATACAGAACACTACAAGCCAGTTTAACAGAATTTGTTTGCTCTAGTACTGATAAAGGCTTAGTTAATACTGTTGCAAATCAACCTCCTGAACACCCCTTTTTTGAGCGTCAACTTTTCTTATCAATGTAAGAAAGGCAGGCAAGGAATATCACTTAACTTGAAAATTCTGATCTCAGAAAAATTCCAGAAGGAGTGCAGCAACTAAGATGGACTGGATGCAAGAGCAGACCAGATTTTAATGCAGTTCTCAGATTAAAGGCAGCTAATATTTCATGTTCTACTCTGAACTTCAAAATAATTCCATTCCCCTGTTTTTCAATTTTACCATTCCTTAAGATGTCAGCTTCTTGCATATTTTTAAACTTTATTTTAATTTTCACTTTTGGTCAAGAAAAAGAGTGTGCTAATACTGGCATGATACTTACAAATAGAGGTGCCAGTCAAGTTATATCTTATTTTTACTAAGTACAAACACCCTTGCCCAATATTTAATGAGCAGCTAAGAAATATATAAGAAAGGGGTTTTATTGTATTCAGTTTGGGAACACTGAACTTAGCTCTTGCACTTCCCAAACTCCAAACAATCCAAACAATTTGTATTAAAAATTGGCCAAGATTTCTGTAAGCAGAAGCCAAAGCCCAGAGAAGGCAGCATCCACCCTGCCAAAAGTGGGTCTTTTGGCAAAGCTGCTTCAGCATCAGTTCGACTTTTCTTGCAACAGATAACTATTTGACTGTGAAGCTGATTTGATTTTGACAGGAGTTCAAATACAAATTTGCCTTGATTATTGATAACTGCCATCTACCAACAATTTTCTTTGCCTTCAAGACAAGATTTTCCAATTTAGAATGCTGTACTAAAATCTCCTCCCATGAACTATTATGGAAAATCACCATTAAGACCATGCTATTTCTAAGTATTTTTCTTTCACCTTGGTTAAATGGTTAAAACAAGGTCTTACACACGTCCTTTTCAATCTTACACATCCTTTTCAAGCATGTAAGATTTTTACCAAGTAAAGTTAAACAATAGATGTGTTTTATATTACATAGAACTTACTACAAGGAAGATGAAATACTCACTGAAGTTATACACCAATGGAATTTCAGTCTGAAGACAAGTGATTCAGAAATTC
This sequence comes from Atrichornis clamosus, assembly GCA_013400975.1. Classification (NCBI taxonomy): domain Eukaryota; kingdom Metazoa; phylum Chordata; class Aves; order Passeriformes; family Menuridae; genus Atrichornis; species Atrichornis clamosus. Next base: position 81,910 of record WBMZ01013521.1, on the reverse strand, counting down.
AGATCCCATTAAGGATATGAAATAAGGCTGCTATTCCTAATAGTTTCTGTCTGAGTTTAAAATAACCATACCATATGTTAGCACAGTAAAAGACATGTTCTTTAATTGAGATAAGTGTTTAAAAAACAGATGTAATGCATCTAAGTATAGGTTCACCAAATCCAGTCTTAGCCTTTTACAAAAATGCTACAGAATTCTTTTTGAAAAATGCCTTAACAAAACAAAGCATTTACTTATGACTAGTTCCTTCTAAAATGCTGTAGTATCAGCTGCATTAATCTTTCAATAGCAATGAATTGTCAAGCTGGATCTACCAATCTTCAAAAAAATGGAAGTTTTTTTTGCTGTTTTTTGGTTTTTTCCCCCAGGGACTTATGAATCACTTCATTCATCAGCAAAATAGGAGGAAATCTTACCTTTGGAAAAAGAAGCATTGGGATAGAGTACATCAAACTTCCTGTCTTTTAGTAGAACCACTGCATATAACCTTCTACTCTCACCTCAATAGCTTTGAGGAAACATTTTGCGTGATGCATAGACCTCAAGTTCTCCCAGTAGAATCCCTGCTATTCCCCCACCATGCTGGCTTTCTGAAATACAAAATAAAGTACATTTACTATTTTGTACAGAATGCAATGATATTTACTTCTTGAAGTCTTACACTTCTGTTCCTCGCTAAGGGGTTTTAAAATTTTCCCTCTTTTAGGTGTACCTGAGGCAGGGTAGTACAACAATAGATAGAAAAAAACCCATCAAATTATGAAATTCTCTGTCAAGACAATCACAAAAAATTCTGCAGATGTTCTGGTTGCTCTGAGCCATGAAGGTTTTAGTAGTAGGTGCCCAATATTCCTGACTTACGGAAGCTTTTGATTATTTCCTCATCTGTGTTGTAACTGGATGCTGACTCTGACTAGGAGGGGATGAGAAGAAAATGACCAATTTACAGCAAGTAACAAGTATGCCAAATACAAGCCTTCATTGAGGAGGGGATGCTTAAAGAGCGATCTTCAGCTCGTCCAGCTCTTGGTGCTAATTTAGAGGTCAAGTTTAAGAAGATAAACTATCTGTGTTTCCTTTTTAATGAATGGAAACCAAAAAGTTTTCCACAGGGTTGCTTTGAACCCTTCTTTGCCTCACACCCTCTTGTTCCCAGAGGATTCTGCTTTTCTTCACTGACTGTACAGAGTGCATTCCATCACCAGCTGCAAAATACTAGAGATGATGTCCACAAGCACTGCAATTTTGGAGACAGACAATCATCTACAACTCTGCAGCCATGTAGTATTTGCTGCAGAACAAAGTGATCATCAGGAGGAAACCAGAATTTTCCAGGCAACCTCTTCCATTCCCTATTTAAGGAAGACTTTGACATTGGGATATTTATCTAGATGCAGGTCATTGTTAAAAGGGTTCACTTATCTTTCATGGCATTACTTTGTTATAAGCAATGTAGAATTTTAAGTAGAAAAGCTCTGTGGTAATCCAGATCTAGGTAAGAATTTGATCTTAATCTCACAGAAGGACAGAAAACTTTACACACTACTTTTCCCCCATTTACTTCAGACTCAAAGAAAGCTGTTGGTTTTCACTCAATAGAATCAAACAGCCAAAGAGGTCTAAAACATACAGAATATGCAAAGCAGATAAGCTGACATTGCCAGAGTAACTTTAGCTTCTGACTGTGGGGATATATACACACATACATACATACATACATATATATACACACACACATACCTATATATATGAAAACAGTTTCAGTAATAGAAGTCATTATGACCTGGAAAGCAAAAAAGAGTTTTACAGAACAGAGGTCCTGAATTGTGCAGGTTTGCCTTGACCACTTGACCACAGTGATTATCACTGCTGTGCAAGCAAAATCCCCTATTTCTGAAAGCTAGACTAAGTCTGAGATGGACAGTGCAGCAAAAATAAGAGAGGTAATGTGATCTTACACACTTACCTAAACTCAAATCACCAACTAACTACTGGTTGGGTCAGAATTCGTGTACATAAATAAAGCTTTATTATGAAAATGGAGTAGTTAGATTAGATGGCACTTCTCAACTAAATGTGTTTAATTTTCTGCTCTCTCTGATCTGAGAGATTGCATTTTTGAATGTAAATTTTACATAAGAAGTTGAATGAAAAGATCCTACGTGCATATCAAGTTGTGACTTGCTGTGTCCGGTCTGCTGTGGTATAACGGTATGTCTCTCTTTTGTTACATGAAATCAACAAAAGTATCCAAGACTTTTTCTCCTGGCTACAGAACCCCATTCCTATGGGGTGACAACCAGAAACACAGTTGCCTTCCTTTAACTGTGGTACAATGAAGCAGCTAACGAAACTTGCCATTATTTTTTACACATTATCCTCAACAATTGAGGCATTTCCAGTTATTTTTTCCTACCATATTAGCAGTGGTCACCAATGTTTCAGATGTAGACAAAGTACAAAACTCAGTTTCACAAGGCAGAGGTGTCCTGGGTTACCATATGGAGTGTAACCAAATCATGTATTCTACCCTCATCTACATTATCCCTGATGAACTGTTAATGGTGGGTTGTTCACAAGTTGCCCAGTGAACTCCTGGCCCCCTCAGGCCACAAGCTGGCCGTTAGATAAGATAAGGAAGAAAAGGCAAGCCCTGTAGTGTTGCTTTTGTCTCCCCTATTGGCACAGCTGGGACAGCTTCCCTCAGGGAAGCACCAATAATGGTCACACCCATTCTGAGGGGTTCATCCCTGCTAATGGGCCATCATGGACAATGGGTGCTGTAACCACCCAGGCCATCAAGGACTCTCCAAATATACCCAATGACTCATAAGATTACATTGTTCCATTGTGAAATGCTCCGCCCTGAGGGAGGTACTGAGCGTTCCTGCCTGAATATAAACTGCACGTTTTGGACATTGGAACACCTGAGACCACCGGTGGATCCCCAGGAGCTGCAGAACCTCCAGAGGACCACTGTTCTCAGCAGAACTGCAACCACCACTTCCAGAGGACTGCAAGCACTGCTTAATTGGACTGCGGCCTTCGCCCTGACCATCAGGGTGCCAGGCTGTGCTCTGACCATCTGGTTTTCTCCCATTTTTTTCTGTATCAGAGCATTTGTTGTAATCTTTCCATTAAACTGTAATTCCGACCTGAAATCTCTCTCAAAGGGTTTCTGTGGGGTTAATTTCTCCACTGGTTCATTTTTAAACCAGCACAAGAGATGAAGGGTGAAAACATAACCCAAGCTACCACACTACCAAACTAAATAGAAGCAATAGTTTTTATGTAAGAAGAGTCTGTTGTTCAATAAAAAGGGCTTGCATTAAAAGCAACGATTACAAGAAATCTCACAACCCACAAGTGCGACATCTTCATTCAAAACAGCCTCCATTTCTAAGTCAAGTAGAAGGAGTTCTAAGCAAAGCAAAACTGGACTTTTCCCATCAGGATATAAAGTGTGAGGGGCATCATCACATTAGGTAACATTGAATGACCACAGGCAAAGGGTTCATTTGAGTCGCACACATAATTTCACAGTCAAGGTATAGCCAGCAGTAAGATACAGCAATAAGACACAATTACTGATGGAATTCAAAGACTCTTATATTGGTTTTGCATTGTAAAAGCTCACTGACGTGTTTATATTGTAAAGAAAGATAGATGAAGCAGTTCTTAAAAAAATAAGCCTTAGTGATCTCAGGTTTTAATTGCTCCTATTTGGTAGAGAAGGAGGCGATACGCAGTAACCTACACATAGTTTGTGAGTGAAAGGGGCTGTGTTGCCTTCGCGCACCTCTCTAACAGGGCTCCAACATCCATCTCATGCCTCATCTCGGAGGCTCTCTGCCACAGCAGCACAGGGCCGGGCTGAGGAGCAGTACCTCTCCTCAGCTCCGCGGGCGGGGCGGGCAGAGGTGGCACCCCGTTGCCACCAGCCCCTCAGGGCCCACACGATGCAGGAACGCCCGCGCCTCTTCCCGCCTTTTCTCCCGGCGCAGGGGCCGGGGCGACCCCGCCGGGCCCCTCAGGCCGTGCGCGGGCGCCCCCGCAGGGTGGGGTTGTGTCCTGAGGGGCTCCCCGTGGCCGCTGTGAGGGCCGCCCGCCGCAGGGAGAGCGTCTCCATGTCCCTGCTCCCGGAGGTAAAGTTACCCGAGGTTTGTGTCCCGTGCAGTCCTGCACTTGCTGTCTCATCGCTCTGGGTTGTGGAGTCTTTTTGCCACCACATTGGTTCATACTCTTGTCCCATGGGAGCTGGGGTTGTATAACACAGAGAATAGAAATTTTAAGTTCCCCTGAAGTTGCTAGGTAGACTTAAAGACTAAGTAGCTAAAAAAGATAAAAGAATGTAAAAGTGTGCACACAGGCTGATAAACACAGCTGGACCCACTGGATAAACAGATGACAAGGAATATAGTGGGTCTTTTGGCAAAGTTATGTAACAAGAAGCAGCAACATATGCCCAAAGAAAACTTCAAGGAATGGTCATGTATAATGTCGGGGCACTCAATGAGTGCTGTCACCAAAGATCCCTTCAGACAGCCCTCAAGGACCAAAAAAGGACTTCCAGTAGGAGGAGAATGCATGCAAATTAGTTCTAGGAAAAATGACATTTATGTATTAGTTAGGAAGTACATTGTAATGATCATATATGATTATGAGGGAATCAATACTCTGTTGTAAACTTTCACGACACACATTCAATTAGAGGAGATATCCTCCGTGTGTGTCCAGTGCTGTAATAAAGAATGCCTGCTTTCTAATACTTCAAATTGTGTTAGTTTTGATATCACCGGGGGCTATGTGTCTGCTGTGCCCTGAGGGGTCTGTGTCCTCATGCTGGCCACAGCTGTGAGGCTGAAAACTCTCATCTCTAATAACAGTCTGTCTACTTCTGGTGGTTTGGCAGAGAAGTTGCAGAGAAAGAGGAGTACCAGTTATTTTGAGGCCCCTGCTAAATTATCACCATGGGAGAGGGCAGGGCTGCGGTCTGGAGTGGCCTTTTTCTGTGTTTCAAGTGAGTCCTCCTGGAGTCAGTGGTATAGTTTGGCTTGTACTGGGGCAAATTGCAGTGTTCTGCTTGGATGATGGGAGAGGGCTAAATAGGTGATATTTACTGTACCCTGAACATCTTTGTTACATGCAGTATAACAAGGAGCTGTAGCTGAAGCTCTATATTGTGTGGCGCTTTCCAAATACAGTGCTTGATGATTTTCAGCTTTTCCACTATAGTGCATTGTGAAGCAGTAAAGTGTTTTATACTTAGCAATGTGAGATGCTTAATGTAAAAGTGACTGTTGCACCTTTTGGGGTGGAGAAAGGAAGTTGCAATGATGGAGAGCTGCTGTTGTTTTGACTTGCAGGTCTGAGTGTTCAAGTTGTACTTGGACCAGAGTCCCTAAGCTTGTCTTGCTCAGATCATGAAGAATAGCAGAAGACGCTGTTGCAGCTGTTTGACTAAAAGGGTGTAGTACTTGCCGTATATTTCAGTCAAAGCCCTCTGGAAAGGGAAGAAATAAAACCTTAAAGGAGCAATTATAGTTAAATCAGATAACAAGGGTGTTTTTATTTACCACTCATCTAAACTCCTTGAGGGGTAAAGGTAATAGATGAGGGGATTGAGTCCTCCATCAGCAAATTTGCAGATGACACCTAGTCAGGTACAAGTGTCAATTTGTTGGGGGGCTCTGCAGAGAGACCTGGACAGGCTGCATAGATGGGCAGAATCCAACAATGTGAGGTTTAACAAGTCCAAGTGCCAGGTCCTGCACTTTGGCCACAACAACCCCTGCAGCACTACAGGCTGGGGACAGCGTGGCTGGGCA